>JAPEVF010000778.1:0-21260 GCA_029747585.1 Pleurotus djamor
GTCAAGACGGCGGCTCGATCGGTCAGCTCTAGAGGCTTGTAGGAGTGACCGATCGACGTAAATGAGCTGTTCTGCTTGAGCTATGGTTCCTGCATCGATTGGCGAGCAGTTAGGACTGCTGATGGACCGAAACCAGCCAAAATGATCGACGGAATGGACCGGTGGACCATGGGAATGGCTTGGCAGGTTGTAGAAGGTGTTCGAGGGGGCAAAGGGGGCGAAGAGTAGCACAGAGAAGGTCGAAAAGGGAAAGGAAGTGATAATAGAAAGTAGGAATGAAGTAGGAATGGTTGGGAAAGATGTAGAGGAGCAGGGTCATGACACAGAACCCCGTACATGCCCGGAACCACACAGGAGTTCAAGCGGGAACGAGGCGAGTCCTTTCCGTCTGCTGGGCGCAAGAACTTTCCTGGGTCAAGAGGGGTATTGGGGCCCTGTATTTAGCACTAGATACAGACAAACTTCGTATGTACCGTAGATACGTGGACGTCGACATGGGGGAAACCCTGGACGACGCTAACCGAGACTCGAAAAAAATCCACTTGCAGCAGAGTCTAGGCATATATGGTACTCACTCAGCGTCAATGAAATGAGGCGTTGGCATCTTATAATAAATGGTCTGAAGCTAGTAACATACGTACATCCAGTTTAAAAGGCCCCTGGGCGAGGTGTCCAGAGGGGTGACGCTTGGTTTACGACTGGACCCATGCTACTTTGGACCTTGGAAGTAACCCTCAGATCAATCGACTCCAAACGCGCACCAACACCATCGGCTGCCCAAAGGGAAACACCGAGCGTGTTCAAGCCTTTGTAATTGAGAATTCCTTGAGCTAACAGGGCGAAGGATCATCAGTGAAAAAGGTAGATGCCGTATGCATATGGAGTTGGACTAACGGATGGGAAATGATGTCTGAGGACCAATGTGGTTCACTATATCGACAATCAGAATCATCAAAAATGTCATGAAACTAATGATTCGCACCATATTTTCCAAACTGATAGCCGTTGACATAGAACTGATTGTTTGTGTCGGTGGGAAATCAGGAATTGTGCACTGCAACTTGCAAGGGGGGACGCCAAAAGCTTACCTGTGAACGGAAGTGAGGGTTGATTGTAGAGTTGCCCACTACGATCGACAAGGGGTAGTCAAGCCCAGTTGGGATGTTCAAGGAGAAAGTCGTCCTGGCACACAAACTGAGGTCAACGATCGTCGTTCATCATATGGAGTGGGGAGTTTCACCTGTAGAATGCAACCCCTGCCTGATTGATCCCGCTGGTTGGCCTACCAGTAGCCCAACTGCGGTCGTTGAACCCAGGTAGGTGCCAACCTACATCAGAGGTATCAACCCCAATCGGTGGTGAATTTTTTTTATCGAGGTAGTGAGCTCACCTTGTCGTTCAGCGAACAGCCCACCTTCATTCAAAGGTCCTCGCGCCTTGTCAACGTACTATATAAAGAGGTCAGCTCAAATGCAAATTCACTACACGAAACCAGGAAACTTCTCACATCCTCGCCGCCCAAATTACCTGCGACCTTCCAAGTGTCCACAACCGTATCTGGGCTACCCACAAAGGAGTAGCTTAAGATACCCCTAGGCATCTTGAAGTAATCACTAGCGCCAGCCCAGTTCTCTTCGAGTCCCATATGGTCTTGCAAGATAGTGAGCACATGCGCTGATCCCGGGGATAGTTTACTRGGGAACTGGAAKGTCCCTTCGTAAGCACTGTGGACAGCATCGCCCTCCCAAGAGCCAATGAAAGTCGAGTCCAACCAYAMTGAATAGCCAAAGGCCGAACCTCCCCAAACATCCACCGTAAAACCCGWTTCRACACCRGTAGCATTGAAGTGGGCTCTCCACAAGATRTTGCCSGTRTGGAAGCCGTATTCRCTRGCGTAGAGAACGAYGGASGTGTTRGGYTGSGTTGGATTTTGAGTGGCTGTGAGATTGGCRACAGTCCAGAGAGCATCAGAGTAACCAGCRRYGACTTCGGGTAGACTGTTCGCAGTTCTCTGKATCAYTAGTGAGTAAACGAAACYTCRATGATTATGTCGTGGGCACTYACCCAAGTTACAGAACCTATATTTGGAATGGCAACGCTTGGCAGACTGGCAGATTTCGTCGCCCTGAGCGTCCCGTATGAAGTCTTAGACAAACTGAGTCGGTCTCCGTTGAAAGTCACAGACTGTGATAGGGCGCTAGGGGCAATAATTTCCAGAGTCGAGGTCGCGTTGAGGTCGCCCTTGATAGCGAGTGTCCTTCCATTCGAATCCACGGAGCGAACCAAGTAGCCACCTTTAATAAGGACGGGGTTCTTCGTGTTATARCGAGGGAAGTTGCTGGAATCGGGGAGGTGCATCACCCAGAATTGATACGCATTGACACGATCTAGTCCAGTAGGTCAGCATTGGCGATGACATAGTAACCCAGTCATACTATACCTAAGACATAAAGCACGATGTTAGGTCCAACTGACACAACGGTCTGCCCCGTAGTCGTATATTGGATGGCGAGGTTGTTCCCAGAGATAACTTGCTGCTGGATAGAGCTCGGTGAAGTTTGAGAAAGGATACTTGCAGTGGGTGGGGTGGAGCTAAACTTGATGGCAGTCTCGTGTAGTTCGCCTTCGTTTCCATAGAGCAGTATGATCGTCTTGCCGTCGATCTCAACCCTAATATAGCRTTAGCGTATGNKAASATGTATTTCAGTGCGGGAGAACATGGGCTAACCATGTCATGATTTCCCCKGTAGAGTACARCAGCGARACTTTRCCGGCATCGTAGTCGACGACGTGGATTTTGGAGTCTTTGCCATTCAAAGCCAATTCACCACCTAAAACCGGAGCAGTAATCTGTCCAGCGCTAGTCGCGACAGTAAACTTGTAGGTTTGTCGAGCAAACGTAGATGCATCGGTCTGTCTATARTAGACGTYGASGTGATTAGTCAAGGGTKCRCACAAAAAACATCCAAGYTCTGTCGTACCTGACAACGTAGAACCCAGTTTTGTTACCAACGACATCGAGAACTTGTGTAGTCTTCAAGGCCTCATTACCGGTGAACGCTCCTTGYGTCGCATAGATRTTCGTTGGCCGGGTCGTCAGGAARGCCGGCGAAACAGCCARGAAGTTCGCCTGCAGYTTCAGCTCGTAGTACTTCTCTCTGAGAGTTCTATCTTCGGAGATAGCTGAGCCCTATAGAGCRAGACYGAWTRWCCATTNTCWAGTRSGTGACAAYRGAGARATGACYCACGTAGTCATACGACGAGTAGACGCCAGGATGGGCAATMCCGCCTARATTAGAAGACCMCGTAAGCYGTGTNNGTAAAACRTACAGAGACGATAGTTACCCCAGTTTGTACCYCCAAAGATCATGTAGATGTTGAACATAGTCGTCGACATGGCGTACTGATTCTTGTAAAACACTGTAGGCGTGTCAGGGATTAGCTAGGAGCACGACAGGGCGAACAGGAGAGGAGAAGGCCAACCTCGTTCAAATTCGGGACCCAGTAAAAGCGAACAGTCCTGGTATCCYGCTCCGCCCCTGTGAGACTGATCAGCGMWARRRTYRTSTTWGGARTAGCTMTGAWMYATACCAGCCRTCGAATGCACCACCTTGGAACTCATACACGGCATTCGGGACATTAGGGGAGACTTCCATGTGWGCRTCCCAGAACCATCTTCGAGAAGACGTGAGATTTGTCCAGCAACAGAAGTGAGGARKACMTACTCAGGCACAGCGTCGGGAAGCCACTGRGTTGGRTTTGCRCARTCGAATCCRTTGGGATACGAGTCGTARCCTAYRATTTCATGAGTTGYTGAGTACTTAGGTGAAGATATYGCATACCATAGATGTCRACGCTTGTGAAGTGTCCTCCKGGCCACGCATCATTGAACGTGATGGGRACCGTGATACCCGCCGCACGCTATGTCATGGTTCANANCNNNGTGATTGCAAACGCTTCAAGAAAACAATCACTGACGATATCTTGCARCARRCGRGCTTCATACTCAAAGTCTTCCGTATACGGTTCTTGGAATCCACTGTACTCATTTTCCGCCTAACAAKGTTCWTGAGTCCAGGACGAAGRGAAGGCCAACAGTCASAGTRAGGATRCTCACCTGGAAGAGGATGACGGGGCCGCCATGRGTGATCTGATTTTTTGCGATGATTGAGCCAACGCTGGAGAGGTAGTTTTGGTAGGCATCGATATACGTGGAATTGATGGTACGCCAAAAGCCGGGCGTCCGTGTTCCCCARCCAGGGAAGCCTCCACCAGCTGTTTCYGCGTTGATATAAGGGCCTAARGAAAAGGCGTGAAWATCTGSAAAGAAAGGTGAGCACGGCTCACTGACCTGGACGGGCGATGAGATACAGTCCGGCTTCCTTAGCGGCGTCRATGAAAGGCTGGAGGTCTCTGAAACCCTCGAACGAGATATCCCCTTGTTTAGGCTCCAGAATTCCCCAAAAGATATAGAAGGAAACAGCATTGAAGCCCATAGACTTGATTTTTTGGAGGACGTCGAGATGTAGGCTTTGCACCGGCTGCCTTTCGGGGGTATCAACATCTGAACGTCTTGCAAAGTCCGTCTCCCTCACCTATACGGGTGCACCTCCCCGCTAAATATGAAGACCCGCTCTCCATTGATCATCAAAGAATATTCATCCCAGGTAACCTAGTCAATCAAAATTAAGGCATGTGTCAAGGAGATAGCGGAWGTAAAGCATACGATATCTTGAAGACCGGTGTTTAGCACGCGCTTTGCGACAGGGGAGCGAGGCCGAGCGGAAGCAATGCAGGTCCAGAGAAGTGCCAGAAACGAGAGCCACAGCATAATTGCGAGATAGCAAGGATAGCGGTAATAGCACCGTTCCTAGCTCGATACGCAGGTAAAGTATTTASGCAAGGATGCAGGGAGATGTGCATTTTGTAAGCACCTCTTAAATTCCACACTCGAGTGAGGTCGGTGGAACTTCGCTGTCCTTGTGTAAAGGCGGTATGCGATCCACATGCTTGACAGCGTGGTACGCGACAGTACGGACAATTTCGAAGCAAGGATTTATGTCAAGGTCTGTGGAATYGAGASAACTGTGATCGGGGTATGTCGGTGTTTATTGTCTTATGATGTGGCCAATTGGTCATAGCAGACAGGACCTAAGAGCCTGTTTTCGGGGCGGCCGGTGCGCGACGAGAAATGGGCCACCTCTGAGTGGAATGTGGGACTCTTGTCGYACGTCTATGGTCAACCAGTAAACTCTGTGCGGTGGATGCGGATTCTAGGCTTTCCTGAGACTCTCCGAGCTTAACCCGCACGAGTCTTGCTGGCCAATAGGTCACCGAAACGAATGAACTAATGTTGATATAAGGAGGGCTTAAGTGAGTGGATTCCGATAGCCGTGAGTCTCCCAAACACGAAAGTCAGCGTCTGTGAGAGCGATCCCTTCCATCCCGAAGCATGACCTAGTTTGGCAGAGCGGAAGGGAATAGGGATGGTTTTCGGCCATCTGAGGGGACGAAGAGAAAGTTTACCTGCAAAGTTGCTAAAGAAGTAGGAAAACATGATAAGATGATCGTGATCGAGTGGTAATCAGATGACGCACGTATATAGACATGCCGTTTATCGCCAAGGCGCGGTCTCCAATTGAATTCAGCGTTTCTTCTTCCCCTCCATTGCCACCGTCTTTGCCCGTCGCACAACCGTACAAGCTCGACGCGAGCCATGGCATCCACATCCGCCCTATTCTCGCATGATGCACAGCGCGTCTTCGACGACATCGACCGCCACTTCCAGCTGAGCAAGGAGACGCTCGTTGAACTAACCAAGGCGTTCATCGAGGAATACAGACTCGGGCTAGGTTCATATGGGAAGGCCATGGCGATGATGTACGCTGTTTAGTTTCAAAGTCGCCCGCCATTCCCTGAATAGGTTGTTAGACCCACCTTCGTTACAGGCGTCCCCGATGGCACCGAGACTGGGTAANNGGGATTGAACAGACGGCGTCGCCACGAAAGGCTGATGCTTGTGTTTGAAAAGGACGTTTCTGGCACTTGATTTGGGCGGAACAAACCTGTAGGCATCCCCTCCGTCCCCAGGTCCGAACGACACTCATATCCTGCCAGACGCGTTTGCGAGGTCGTTCTGAATGGCGACAAGACGTTCTCGCTGCGTCAGCAAAAGTATCGTGTGTCTGAAGAGTTGAAGACGGGAGAGGCAACTACACTTTTTGGTCCGTTGTTGCAGCGGTTCTTCCTCATCGAGATCCCTTCTAACTCCACATCAACATGCGCCGTCTCCGATATCGTCCACTGCATGTGTAGATTACCTCGCAGACTCGGTCGATGCATTCTTGACGGAGAACACGCCCTCCCAGCCAATCCCGCCAATGCGCGTGCCAACAATGCCACAACCTGAATCACAAGACGTCGTCCATCTTGGCTTGACCTTCTCTTTCCCCGTCGAACAAACTGCTCTCGGCGCCGGAAAAATCCTAACTTGGACCAAGGGTTTCTCTGCCAAAAACGCAGTAGGCAAGGACGTCGTTCAACTGCTTCAGGACGCTTTCGACCGAAAGCACCTACACGTCAAATGTGTTGCGCTGGTCAATGACGTACGTTTTCGGAAGGGCGATTCGGGGTTGTCACTCACTCTCATATCGATGGCTCCCTTTCCCCAATATAGACTGTAGGTGCATTGCTTTCCCGAGCATACTCCTCAGGCGGATGTATTCTGGGAGCTATTTTCGGCACCGGCACGAATGGTGCCTATGTTGAGCAAGTTGGTAGGTGTCTGACTTGCTTTCCGAGGCTACAACGATTTGACTGTGGAAGGTAGCCAATCTCACAAAATTGGGCAACTCACCTGCGGCCGCTCAAGGCGGTTTGATGGTAGTGAATACGGAATGGGGGGCGTTCAATAACTCGGTTCGTATCTGCGCACATTGCATGCATTAGCGTTGTCTCAATAACTTTCTTGACAGAGATCCCACTTGCCTTCGACACCTTTTGATAATGCGCTTGACCGCCGAAGTATCAATCCTCGATTCCAAGCCTTCGAAAAATTCGTGTCAGGAATGTACCTAGGGGAAATCACCCGAAACATCATTATGGCCCTCATTGACGCTGCACCAAAGCCGCTTCTCTTAAACGGCAAATTCACGCCATTGATGAACGTTCAATGGGGGCTCGATACGAGTGTTCTCAGTGATGTGGAGAATGCTTGGGAGAGCGGTGCTGAGACGGAGACCCAGCCCGAGGACAAGATACCCCCGTTCACGGAATTCGACGAGAGTAAGCTTTCGCAAAACACGAGGTCGAGGTTGCAACGCGTGAAAGAGGCTATTCTGCATAAACTTGGTTATCAAGAAGAGGATGTCACTCTAAAAGACGCTGCAGTGAGTGTTTAGATCTTAGGAAGGATAATCCGAAGTCTCACCGCATCACTGTGTAGATCGTCAAATGGGCATGCACTCTGGTCGCTAGACGAGCTGCTTTGCTGAGTGGTGTGGCGATTGCTGCCACCTTGATCCAGACTGGTCGCGCTTCATTGCCTGAGGCCCATGACAACATCGTTGGGCCCGACGACGGGGAGAAAATCGGTGTTGGCGTGGATGGCAGGTAGGAGTCAGTTTACCAGAGTATCGTGGTGGTGACTGATTGAGATAACAAGTTTGATTGAACACTATCCGAACTTCGAGCGGACGATCCGAGAGTCTCTGAGGATTCTGGTCGGAGAACATGTCGAGAGGCGCGTCGATATTGGCATGGCCAAGGACGGCAGTGGTGTTGGCGGTAAGCTCTGCTCGTCTTGCTTCAACGAACGCTTGACCAAACCGTCCTGATAGCTGCTCTCTGTGCTTTAATGGCATCTAAACAATCGTGAACGTGTGTGAAGTGGGGTTCGTCTTAATAGAGGGTATCGTGGCCACCCACGACAGCGACAATAGTGTTATATATATGTAAGATTGAGCGCAATGTACTACCGAAATAATCATCATGATCTTGGATTAAGGATGTGTGAGATGATAATCGTTTACATTAATAGCGACGAAAGCGAACGACACGCACGTATCCAATGATAGTAGCATRGCACTAATAGTGTCGGTTTTTGGTCCAGTGCTTCTCATACATCTGGCTGACCTTGCCCCARTCCARGACSGTCCAGAAYTCCTTGAGCCAACGYTCCTTACCCCATAYGCCGTACCCGGCGCTCAACCAGGCATGCTCGTTGAGGGAGACACAGAACAAGGGGAGCAATTTCTCGCCAACGTTGATAAGGTCGACCTTGGATGGTGCGATGTAGCTGGCGGGGTTGTAATAGCTGGCTGGTGTGTTGGCGACAGCGGGGGAAGTATGGAGGAAACGGGCCTGTGGTTGTCCTTGAGTCGTYGAAGGACTACGGACACCTGAAGCGGGTGATGAGGGAGAGGTTCCGGGAGGGAGTAATTTGGATAACGGAGATGGCGTAGGGATGTCGTCTCCAAATCCAGCTTCCGACTCTCCGAGAATTTGGCCTTGGTYGGGGTTGAGGTACGTGCGCGACCTTATTAAYAAGGTTGCTGGACCGAGAGTGGGTAGGATTCCCGTATTTCCACGCGTGTCGCAGACGAACCACAACCAGCCGTTCGTAGACATGCCAGACGCAGCCGCAGAGAAGGTAGAAATGAGGTTAGGAAGACTTCCATGGTCGTCGCGAATCCGGGCGAATAGGGTGTTGGATATTTCACCTTCGTGCGTCTTGTGTGGGGGTTTTGGTGGGGGTTTCTAGGGCCAGAAACGGTTGGAACGGGCTGGAAGAACGATGTATTGACATACCAGTTGGTCCAAGAAAAAGCTGTTATTCAATGCGAGACTGGCATAGTTAAATGCCAGCGTCTGCGCGCGGTTGGGTGCTGTCTGAATGACAACGTCCGCTATTGACTTGCCCGCGAGCTCGACATTGTCTAATGCACCGACAANTGTTAGMAAAGTCATGAATATATCACTRWRAAACASCAANTATACCTTTTAACTGYTCATTSAGACGTTCCAAGAGACCCTCCTGGTATTCCTCCGCAACGACCTTGAGAGCCTGAGGCGGCAGAAAGTTTCCTAGTCCTTCGTCGATAGAATACGGAAGCGGTCGTCGGCGATGRATATTACGCGTCCCCCAGGCCTGGAAGAGCGAGGCATTRTGCGCCGARCGTGCAGCAGCCCTTCGCGCGCATTTTGAGGTGGCTAGTCTAAGGCCGTTCATGTGTACGGGTGTCGCGTTCCAGTCGCTTATGCTCGGAACGCCAATGGTTTTTCTGAATTTGCTCGTGTTTGGCGATATGGGCGCCTAGGACGCGACAACCCGTTCCACGTCAACGTTCTGCAGTRCTCAGTATCATTCTCATGGCCAAAGCTGCTCCTCCATCGCCGCCAGCGTCGACAAACGCGGTTCAAACACTATGGAAGGCGTACAGTAAACAAACGCCGGATCGACTCAAGTTCATCGACGCCTTCCTCTTCTTCCTYATGCTGTCTGGGATTATGCAGTTTGCGTACTGCGTACTCGTGACCGACTTTCCTTTCAATGCATTTCTGGCCGGGTATGCACGCTTACACTTGTTCTGCTKGTGGATGGCGACTRAGTCGTSTTTGTTTCTTAGATTCTCCAGCAATGTTGGYCAATTCGTGCTGACCGCGTCRCTGCGGGCGCAAGTTAACCCAGAGAATAAGACTGTATTCAAGGAGGTSTCTCCAGAACGGTGCGCTGAACCWATGWATGACCTAACGYTGYATCCTGAYCAAYCYATGCCACAGAGCCTTCGCCGACTTTGCCCTTGGATCCATCGTACTTCATTTCTTCGTGTTCAACTTCCTTGGGTAGTTCCGAGACTTATACCAATCCTTGACCACATATCATCATTCACTGCCAAAAAGCCACMTAAAATAAATGAGGAGKGARTGTTTGTCGGATGCAAAATCTAMGACGAATGTCAGGATACAAYSAGAGTARCCGTCTGARAGGAATGACRTACAGACTATGTTACAATGANSCTKGGGAATGCAAATGATGCTGATGYTGATCTAGCGCTTCCTCTCAAAGGAATCTGACCTCTGGTTAAGAGCAAGTACAGATSAGGYRCATGMAGACSGACGACAAAATGRGTTACTCACGCCGAATATAACGACAGCAAAGTCGAATACGTACTCCCCTARAGNACANGAGAGYTGAGYAAMAGTAGCCRYAACTANGATNCCAAACCGACCCATTTCAAGGTAAGAGCGCATCATCTCTGTCCGCAGTGGTCAGCGTCCTTATCAGTATCGTGTGAGTAACAACATRGGACTCACGACGAATGTCTTTGTTCGGAACCTGGGACAGCGCCGGCCTATGCAATTCAACCTCCAGTTAGCTGGTGCGTTTCAAGCCCACGCCATGTTCGTTGCCTACGTTAGCCCCGTGGTTCGCCGTACGCCTGCGAGGAATGCACTGATGAGGAGGGCGTCAAAGCCCAGATGAACGAGTTTTCCAAGCATTGTCAAGAGGTGATTTGATTGGTGGTGGTGGTGGCTGGAAGAAGAGAATGAGTCGAGTTCGAGAGGCTTTGAGCGCAGAGCTTTGGATGTTCTAAAAGAGAAGAATGAGCCTGGGCAACGCTAATCAGTGGCCCTTTCAATGTCTTACCGAAAAGGGAAATCTTTACCTTTTTCGATGCCCACGCTTTCCGGTCGTCATAAACATCTTGCTGCGTCCACCTTGCCACGACACTGCCTTCTCTCTTCCTCCGTCTCATTGACCACCACCACATCCCACCTTTTGGCCATCCAAGACAGCAAGAACAATGGCGTCGAGGCCACCGTCCCCTTCTTTAAGAACAGAGTCCCCCTTTAGTCTGGGCTATTTTTCGGTCCCATTCGAAAGATTCGTACGCGACGAAACCTCAGATTGGGCTGGAGCATTTACTTTGCTGGGTGCGTTTTATCTGCCTCATGGATGCAAACTGATCTAATTGCTGAACTCATCCTTTGTTCTTAGACACTATGGAAACTTTCTTCGATTCGCATATCGACCTCTTCCAGAGAAAACTGCAGAAGCAGCTCCAAAAAAGCAAGCTGAGGGCCGAGGAGGCGTTCAAGTTGAAGGATCTGTCGGGCGACGCGTTGGTAGAGAACATGGAACGCGAGGTCAAGAATTTCAAGCTCAAGGTGTGTTCAGTCTCAATCGTCGTCGTGATTCGTGCTAAAATATCACAAGGTATCTGCGCGTATGACTGGCCTGGCGGCCTCCTGGCAGTCCGCCAAAGTGGTTAGGACACGAGACAAATTGTCTTTCTTTTTTGGCGTAATGACGCTCCTCTTCACCGCCTTGGTACGTACAATCGCGTCACTGTCTCGGAGCCATGCTCATCGACCCTTGTTCTCTCCATAGATATTCGGTATCGAGCCTCAGTAAGTGGAACAGCTTCGGTCCTTATCGCCTTCACTGACGTGTTATAGATGGATCCATATCGCCTACACCGTCCTCGGTCTCTACCTCATTCCCCTCCGTGCCTACACATACAAGAAGCGCGCATGGCATTATTTCCTCTTCGACCTATGCTACTACGTGACGATCCTCAACTTTGTCTTCCTGTGGATTCTGCCTTCGAGCCCTGGCTTGTTCGTTGCTTGCTACTGCCTGTCACATGGATCACTCGCTAGTGCGGTGATAACATGGCGGAATAGTCTTGTTTTTCACGATTCAGACAAAGTCACGTCACTTTTCATCCATATCTACGCGCCGCTTACCTTTACTGTCATACGGTGAGTATTATGATTCCGAMCATGCGGTTTTCCTGTGCTRAYACAGGTCCTGACAGGCATTATTATCCAAATGCTGAAGTACGATTCCCCGCCTTGCGTGAAGTACAACATCTCAACCCCGGCAATGCTCTCCTCCTCAGCGGTGCTATMTGTATGTCTCACCCTTRCACACCTCTTCAGTTACNTTTTCTGATACCAATCTCTGTAGATTTGAGCTGGCAACTCTTGTATTGGAAGGTATGTCTCYACGGCCCGATAGCAACTTGTGYAACCCACTTCTAACCGATGCTATCCCAGTTTGTCTTGGTTGACCGACGAGCCAAGATCCAATCCGGGCAACGTACCACATCGTTTTCGTTCCTGTTGAATGATAAACGTGGCGCGATTGGCAGGGCCCTGTCGTCTGTTCCACCCGCATATCGGGAGGCGGCGTTCATGGGAGGACAGCTAGGTTTGTCCTTAATCTTCCCTCTCATGTGTGCATCAGGCTAACCACCGTCTCAGTCTATGGACTTCTCACTGAGCTCCCTGCAGTTTTCTTCCTCTACAAYAGTCCTTTCTGGAGTGGATTCTTCATTATTTGCATCTTCGCCGTCAGCGTCTGGAATGGAGGAGGTTTCTACATCGAAGTATTCGGTCGCAAGTGCGTTTTCATCCTTTTTCTCCTCTTGTCGTGCAGCTACTTACCTGGGTTACTGTTAGATTCGAACGCGAACTTGAGGCTCTCAGGAAAGAATTGGCCGAGGCTACTTCTCGCTCTGGACAGTCAAGCCCCGCCTCAATGGCGCGTACGAAGAGCGATTCCGATATGTCRGAAACCGTCTCGCCTCTGATGATCTCCTCAACCCTCCCAGCTGAGTCCCCGGAACCCATCACCGCCAACGGCCAAGTCCCAACAGATAAGAAGGATCAATGATCAATATTTGATGCGTAGCAAGGTCGTATTTATAGAGCGTTCTGACGCCGACGTTGTGCTCGTGTAATGACATTCATGGTTTCCCCTYCTTTTATTCWTGGAAACGGCATAGTACGTAGCTTATTTAATGGCTCCGATGAGGATTGTATCTTATGTTTCTAGCATCGGGGACGATGATGCTATGTAGTTATGTACGTAGATAGTATCTATATCCTGTACTTCACTTCCAGAAGTGAAGAATTCGTTGGCTACTCGCCAGCTTCGAGMAGCGAGCTTTTGCGTGCGTGTCCCTCRCTCTRGMMAGGAGGATTTCGCAGTGAGAAAGGGGTCGGTCCTCTTGCTCAACACAAGGTCCTCAGCCCAACATCCACTCAACAACGTTGCCAGCTCCCTTATCGACGTCCGAGATGCGGAGAAATTCCCTCGCCAGCGCCACCAATAGTGTTTCGTAACACCCTATTGTATCGGCTCAGCTTGCTCGGCGCCCAACATTTGTCAACCCTTGCCTGGAGGGTTTCGTGTGCCAGGGAAAACCGGTCATGGGCGGGCAACGTCAAAACCCCCATCCTCCAGTCTTGCTTGACCTCTCAACATGCTTTGGGATATCTCTTTTGGAAGCAGYGCTGTTATCGCGCTGTTCTCTGCGTTTGTGTTGAGCAAATGGCTCGAGTCGAGGTCACTTGATGTACGTGATTTGCTCCTCCCATATATAACTCATTGACTCATCCTCATGAACTTCTCATCTCAACAACCTGACGACATGGATACTTCAGCTGGGTTTTATACCTGCGRTCGGGTCTACGAACCCTTTGTTGTCCTTCTTTGGTGGATTGAAGTTTGCCATCAAAGGACACGCGATGGTCGCTGAAGGCGTGAAGAAATACGGCCCTTCTATGTTTAGGGTTCCACAAATGGATAAATGGATGATTGTCTTGACTGACCCAAGGCATATCGCGGATGTACGCAGTGCGAAGGACGATGAGCTTTCGTTTGACGAAGCGATCCATGAGGTACGTCGTCTCCATCGTGTATCGCGGTCCATACCTGAAATTAATGCATTTATGCTAGACCATGCATACACACTATACTTTGGGGGTACCTATCGTTGAAGACCCGTATCACGTTCCTATCCTGAGAGACAAGCTCACGAAGAACATCAAGAACGTTTTCCCAAGCATGCATGATGAATTGGTCACGGCTTTCGATGAGCTCGTTCCGCCAACAAATAAGGGCGAGTTTTCGCCCTTCGTTTCAGATCTTCACAACTGTTTACCGTTCTTATTCTTGTAGATTGGGTTGAAGTTAGTGGTTACAAGAGTATGATGACGGTTATATGCCGCACTCTGAATCGCGTTTTTGTCGGCCTACCTCTGTGTAAGTTTTTGGGTCATGGGTGTTGAGCTTCATAGTCTGATGATATTACTTCAAGGTCGAGATCCTGATTATTGCGCCATCAATATGACCTTCACGATGGATGCAGTTATCGCAGCGTTGGCTCTCACTGCGCTTCCAAATTTCCTTCACCCGTACGTCTTCTCTAATCTTATCACAACGCACTTATCATCAATTATCTATATTAGCATTCTTGGACCTCTACTGTCACCAGTTTCTCGTACTTTGAAAAGGACCAATAAGCACCTCGGTCGTCTTGTTCAGGAACGCTTGAAAGAAGATGAAGAATTGGGACCAGATCGACCCGACCGGCCAGTACGTGAAGTTTATTCAGTAGTCCTCCTGACCAGGCTGACCTTGAAACTGTTCTCAGAATGATCTCATTTCATGGCTCTTGGATATCGCAGAAGGAAACCAGAGAACTGTTCATGATCTATCCATGCGAGTCATCACCGCGAACTTTACCGCTATGTTCTCCTCGTCCAATGTATGTCGTTATTCTTTTTTCAAACTCGCGTCCCTTTAACTTTGAGTAGACGTTCACGCAAGCGTTATATCAACTCGCTGCCTCGCCGGAATACCAGTTCGTCTTACGCGAAGAGGTGAACTCGGTTGTAGCGACCGAAGGCTGGACCAAGACCGCTCTCGAGAAGATGTGGAAAGTGGATAGTTTCCTCCGTGAATCTCTCCGAAGCAGCGGACAGGGCGCTCGTAAGTCGTCTCATTAGATGTCGTGCCCCGTCTCATGGCTTCATATCCAGTGGTAATGGAGCGAAGAGTGATGAAAGATTTTACTTTCTCGGATGGCACGGTTCTCCCCAAAGGTGCAACCCTATCGGTCGCATCGTATGCCACGCATCATTCAGAGGATAACTTCGTCGACCCCTTTGAGTTTAATCCTCTTCGCTTCTCAGACCTCCGCGAAAAAGGGGAGGAGAGCAAGCATCAGATGACCAACACTTCATTGGACTTTGTTGCCTTCGGTCATGGACGTCATGCTTGTCCGGGGAGGTGCGTTATGGCCTCCGAGAAGTCGTTTCCGAGAGCTTATCGCTCCCACACCTTCTAGGTTCTTCGCTTCCAATAACTTGAAGCTAATGCTAGCACACATAGTGCATACTTTTGATGTCGGGATCGAAGGTGATGCTGTACCTCCTACCCAGTGGGCCGGACCCCATATCCTCCTCGCCGATGTGAAAGTCAAGTTCCGTAGACGATAGCTGTCCAGGAGGCATTGTTTTATTTTCTCATTTCCAATTTCATCTCAATCTCGAGTGTGGCCTCCCAATTCTGCCTATAGGTATCCTCCCGATAACTTACTGGTCCGRCCTCAGACAACTCTCAAATACATGCAACAACTCAACTAGGTGCAAGGGAACAACGTGCGATAAACCAGAGCCGTTCCTAGTCATCACGACTAAGGCGCGACCTACGTAATAAGGCTCTGAGTTAGCTGGAYACTTTTGATGCTTCTCCCAGACGTTACCTCCCAAACGTGACCCAGAAGGGAGAACGAAGGATTATAAGCTACGAGTTGAACGTTAATGACCGAGACTACCCGCTCTCTCCCAGACTTTTCGCCTGCATCGTCAGCATGCTGGGCAACAATCCCTATATCGCGCCGTTTGCAGCTCTCTTGGCGATAGCTTTCTTCCTGGATCGCTGGCTGGCCCTGACTAYGCCCGATGTACGTCGATTCGGTTTCCTTAATTACTATTCCGCTCGCAACTCATACCCCTCCAGCTCAGCGCGATCCCAGCCGCCGGCTCAACTGGAAGAATCTCCTCCTTTTTCAATGCCTTACGATTCATACGCGACGGGCATACCATGATCCAGGAGGGGATTGAGAAGTACCATCCAGCGACTTTCAGAGTATCGACGATAGGCAGATGGACCGTTATCCTCAGTAAGAAAAGCTTGGTGAATGACATTCGCCAAGCTCGTGAGGCCGACTTGTCATTTTACGATGCTATAGACGAAGTAAGCTCTTCGTGGTCTAACTACTTGTGAACTTATGCAACGTCGACATGCAGTTTCTGCAGGGGAAATATACCCTAGGAAGGGACCCTAGTCACTACCACGTAGAAGTCATCAGAGGTCCCCTTACGCGAAACCTTGCTACAAKATTTTCTGACATCAAGGATGAGGTTACAATGGCGTTCAACGACAATATTCCACAAAGCGAAGGTTCGTTACCCTGTAACCTAGCTTGGAAAAATATTCACTAATCGACTTAGGATGGGTCTCCATTAAACTCCTGGATGCTGCCATGCAAGTGGTAGTGAGGACAAGCAATCGCCTCTTTGTCGGGTTGCCATTGTGTTAGACTCGAACCATAGGCTCTTTGATCTGACAGCTCCCTGACTTTTGAAATCTTAGGCCGCAATCCGGACTATTGCGACCTCAACACCAGATTCACTGTTCAAGTCTTCTTGACCGCTCTCTTTTTGAATGCTATCCCACCCTCATTCCGGGTGTAAGTTAGCCTTACCCTTCTCCTTGTGTCTATGCTAATTTCACCATAGAATCATCGGACCGCTATTCGGTCGAATGYCCAATGCCRTCAAAAGGGCCAGGAAACACCTTGAGCCACTCATTACACAGCGCATGAAAGATGATGCTGAGCTTGGTTTCGATCGAGAGGATAGACCTGTGCGTCAACGTAAGTATTATACGACAGTTCACGTTTGCTCATCACTGGCCTAGAACGATCTCATAACTTGGCTGTTGGATGCCGCGCCCGAGGATGAGAGAAATGTCACTGCAATCACCAAACGAGTGCTGTTGGTGAACATCTCAGCCATCCACACTAGCTCGACTGTGAGAAGATCGTTCACATGGGACTTAAATTATATGGTAGCTGACTCGGGGTCAGACATTCACGCAAGTCCTTCTGCAGCTTGCAGGGCGACCTGAGTACATTGGTCCTATTCGGAGTGAAGTTGAATCCGTCATTGAACAGGAGGGATGGTCCAGAGCTGCCATGGGCAAGTTGTGCAAGTTGGATAGTTTCCTCAGAGAGTGCCTCCGATGGGAAGGCTTGGGCTCTGGTGAATCCATTCAAACCATTCAGGGATCAGAACTGTGTTGCTCACACTTATTTGGGTCAGTCAGCATGATGCGCGTTGTCCGAAATCCTGATGGCTTCACTTTCTCCGATGGTACACACCTTCCAAAAGGCACTCACCTTGCGTGTGCTGCATGGGACATTCATCACAGCGAAGAGAACTATGTGAACCCCTCCGAATTTGATGGGTTCCGCTTCTCGAATATGCAACAATCAGGGGATGAATCGGCTAGTTATCAATTTGTGAACACGAGTCCAGAATATATCGTTTTCGGACATGGACGCCATGCTTGTCCCGGAAGGTACGTACACAACTCGTGTGTTTCATTGCCAGTCATACTTTTCTGGCGCGATAGATATTTTGCCGCAAACGAGATCAAGGTCATGCTCGCACATGTTCTCCTCAACTATGATGTGAAGCTCGAGGGCCAACGCCCGCCTACTAAATGGTTTAATGCCGCAGTAGTCGTTGACAATAATGCGAGAGTGATGTTTAGAAAGAGACGTACATGACGCGATGTTATAGGCGTGATACACACATTTTCCACAAGCAGCATAAAATTGGCCACGGTCATCTTCAAATCAACTAAGTAATGGAGGCATGGCAAGGTGAGCGTATGTGCAAGGCGTGTCTCAGGAAGTGACCATCGATTCTGGGACGCGATGCTTCTTTCTCCTCTTCTTCTGCAACTCAACGCCATCACGTTCCTCTCCGTCCATCTCAACCTCCATTCGCACCGCAGATATCCGTCGTTTCCGTTTTTCTTCAACTGTGGGGGCAGCCTCCTCAGTTGGTGCCACAAATGCCTCGGCTCGTTCGGCACGACGCTTCGCAGTGACTTCAGACTGCTTTTGCTCTCGCCGCTCCTTTTCTCTGGCCTCTTTTTCACGTGCCTTGAGGAAGTACTCTCCGGATTCAAGTTGGAGATCAACCTGAGTGCTTGATTCAAACGGGTGCTAGATGCGATAGACGAGAAGAAACGGACCTTGCGGGGTAACTGAGCAGGCGGGAATGGCGTGTAGACTTTCTTCGCGGGTTTAGTAGGCTTGGCGGCCAAACCAGCCTCCTTCCTTGCTTCTTCTTGACTAGCAAGTTTTTCGTTCTTTCTCGCCGTCTTTTCGGACGTCTTCAAGTGTTTCTTTCGGAATTGAGGAAGGAATCGATCCCAAGATTCTCCAGCTAGTTTGGGATCTTTCGCGAGTTCACGTCGAATCATGAGTTCCTGATGGGCAGAAATTGAAGGGTAGGATAGAGAAAGGAGGATGTTGAGCACACCTTGATTCGGTAGATGGGGTGGATATTGTTCATGCAGTCAATGACAATGCGTCTAACCTCCTTGAGTGATTTAAACGGTCCCATGACGCTAACTGTGCTTCCCTGGACGAGTACGTAGCATTGGGTGAGCAGTTCGATTGCCTATGCACACGGTTATAAGATGAATGGACGTTGGTGATAGTGAGCACACCTTCAGCGTACTCCCATCTGGACCGATAATTCGCTGACGCCTTTTCACAAATCGCTCCTTATTCCGAACCAAATTTCCGATTTTTATGATATCGCACGCAACGCCATCGTCCAGAATCTTCACAGCCTGTGTCACGGCGACGCCACGAGCAAGAAGCTTGATGAGATCACGCGCTTTGAGGATGATATATGGGTCGTAAGTTTTTCTCGTCGTTCGGACTGACATGGAACCATGTACGAGATCTAGTGTGCATGCCACGCCCTTCAGAAGCCATTGTGAGTTGTACATGTTAGAATTAGTGTGATTAGGGCTCACATGGGTCTCCAGAGCCTTGGTGACTGCACTCCAAGCCTCTCGCAGGTATTTCTCTCTATATTTTGGGAAAAGCGTTGCGAACGAAGACTCTTCAGTGAATGGCCCGGCTTTGTTGTCGCCAGGTTGGAATGGATCCACTTTCCACTAGTAAAGTTAATGCATCGTCCTTTTCTGCCGGAGAACGAACGAGCTTACACTATTTAATTCGGTCAATCCTAAATCTGAGGGAAAAGGTATGCCAACTTACTGGTCGATATCATCCGTGTCCCAAGCTGTTTTGGGAAGTCAGTTGAGTAGTCGAATGGTAGAGAATGAGGCCTGACGTTTGTCCTTCCGGTGGATTTTGTTTTTGCTCGTCGAGGCCTGTGGTTCGTCGGCCATCGTCGACGTCGTTGTCAGTCACAAGGAGCTCGATGCGATTATTTGCAGCTCCGAAAAAGGCAACGATCATTCCCACGGCCCACGGCCATTGTCCTTTCATCAAGTACTGTCGGCCTGCTTAATTAAACACGTATTCCCTCTCTCCCTCATTCAGATTTATCCCGTCATGGACGTTGTCGAAACCATCGTACCAGGGACATATGATGAAACCACCACCCTATCATATGACGATACAACCTCTTACGAAGACCAACAACTCGAGGCAAGCCGAGCATTAGCGAGCAGAATCGGTCAAACCAAAGTCTACCTGCTTTCCGAAATGCAGATGGCGGGCGGTAAGGTGCGCAAGCAGTCCAAGGTATCCCAGCTAGGTTATGTTAATTCCGAAGCCCTGTCCTGGTTACGCGGGTACAGCGGAAGCGTGGCATGAGTGAACCCACGGAAGAGGGAGACGACATGGAAGTAACTGAAGGTCAGGATACACCTAGGTTTTGCAATGTATCTCCTCTTAACCAAATACGCTCAACAGATTCTTCATATCGTTCGAACGCACTTCTCTTGCATGGAACACCCATTGGGAGTTTACCCACCGCACGTCTCTTCGCGTACGCGACCCACTTTGACACACAACCTTTGGCAATGGAATGGATTGACGATACGACCTGTGTTCTCGTATTCGCGTCTTCCAAGACTGCGCGAACTGCCCATCGCTATCTGCAGAAGTCGCCGACAGAGACGGAAGACGATGACGGCTTTGTCACAGCGAAGCCCGTCCCTGTCGCCGTCTGGGCACCGGAAGAGCGCATCAACATTACCTTAGGAAAGGCTGAAGGACTGAAGGGGGCCATACGGATGCGGTGGGCGAGACACGAGGATGTCAAGAAGAAAGGCGCGAAGAAGCAGAGTCAATTCTACAGAAAGCACGGCGAAGGCGCTGGGAAATCGCTCAACGGAATGAAGACAGAAGAAGATAGAGAGAAAGACGCGAAACGGAGAAGGCGCGAGACAAGGCATAGTGATGAAGAGCCCTACGACGAGGCATCGGAGCGAGCTAAGCTCGACGACGATCTCGACCGGTTTCTCGCTGCCGACTCTGACCAAGAGGACGCCGACATGCAGGACACTTCATCGTCCAAAATGCGATCCGACCACATTGCTTCTGACGGCCGAACGTTACTTGACCGCACCTCGAACATGCGTTTACTTCCTGATACCCTTGCATCACGAATAACGGCCCCTTCACGGAGACGGCGCGAAGATAGGATGATGGGCTGGGAAAGCGAGAAAGCTGATTTAGAATGGGGCAGACACCGCGAACATTCCGATCCACACTTCGGGGGACCACAACGTCGGGGRCGCGGTCGACCACGTCGGTCCAGGGAGCGACGGCAACCCAAAAGCCAGCAGGAGCTTGATGATGAGCTCGACGCGTTTCTTCTTGCAAAGGACTAGCGAAAGCTGCCTTGTTCTGTATCATGTAGCCCTATTTGTATTAGACCCACGATCCCCACTCATATTATCAGCTTCACGCCCACGTGATGCATATTTTCTCTCCTCCCACCACCATCATGCCTCAGTCTATCATCATCGTAGGCAACGACGACGCGCCTCAGCATCGCTCTGACTCATCTACACAAACGGTTCCGACGAATACCCATGATGCTGATAACGTTGTTCAACCCCATGGTCCTTCGAATTCTCGGCTTTTCTCTCGTATTCAGGGATTGCGCACGGCTGCCAACGCCATCTCTTCCATAAGCTCTCTGTTGACTTCGAACAGCTCTCCGATACATGCTCAGGCTGGTTTTTCTCCTTCATCTACGCATATTCCTCCTGGATCGCCTCCAAAGATCGATATCAGCGTCAACATACATACCCGAATTCAGACAGCTAGAGACGACGAGGACGACTTTCAAACTGATCCGTATATCGATGCCATCAACATTTGTAGAGTTTG
>JAPEVF010000779.1:0-21234 GCA_029747585.1 Pleurotus djamor
CATAAGTGCACCAGCGGAGTGATCAGCTCCGAATAGTGTGTAGAATTTCCCTATTCCCCTCGAGCTTGCGCTGTCTTGAGCAGCGAGATCGTTGTTGTTGAAAACAATGGTAGCGACACCATTTGGGATAGGAATACTGGCGCCCCCAAAAACGATCATGGCCGGGAAGGGACCAGTTCCAGAAGGCGATGAGATGGTGACTTGGAAGGATATGGATTTTCCTTGGTCAGAAACGTTGATGGTAAGAACTCCCCCAGAGAACGAGGCAGTTAGGCTTTGGGGCTTGGGAGGTAGATCACCCAGTTCGAAGCGTTGCAGGAGCTGGCCGATTTCGTCCCGGCGACAAGCCCAAGCGTCTTTGGTTGAGATGCGATCTCCACCATTTATTGGCTGGAAAGGGTCGGGAAGGGCGACATCGGTGAAGTCGATTGAAGCAGGGATGATAGAACAAGCTGAAGTGTCGCGAGTGATTGGTTTGATGACCGTAGCAGTCGCTCTGAAAAGCAAGCAAGTTAGTCGCTGTAGAATGGGAAATATGGTGTTGAACTGACATGGTTGCGAAGCTTGATAGAATAAGAAGGGAAAAGGACTTCATTATACTAAATGGGGCCTACGAGGGAAGGGTAGGTCCTGGCGCAGCCTATACTTATACCTTTGAGCAGGTTGGGTGCTGGCTTTAGTAAACCGACTATGTTTGAGCCTGAAAACATTCTGAGTGAGCTGGCCCGAGATCATAGCGTGAAACTACCGAGTCACTGGTGTTCCACAAACTTCGTTGTAAGATCCATTAGGTCGAGGCCTTCCCACTGAAGCGATTTCCGAACCGTTCAACATCACAGCTAGTCGGAGTACATCGAAGCCTTGAAAGAGTGTTACGTGACTTGCATTGTGGTCTCCTCGTCATGCGCCTCCAAGACCCGAAACCCACGTCTTCACGAAACCTGGCATCAGAGGCAAAACCATTTTAGCAAGAGTTCTGCGACTCACAACGCTCTGTTCTTCACGACATCGGCCGCCGCGATCGCGAGAATGGATTGTGCTTAAAGCTATAGATGGGTTGACCGGACCGTCCGGGAGTGTTCTTGAATTAGCACGCAGATCTCGGTACTAAAAATATAAGATTCCGAGGAGGGAACGGTATTGGTGTATCAATGAAGTACTGACCGTTTGGAGAACGTAATCTCTGACTGGGAGAACATTGTGGCGCAAATTTCAAAGTCGGAGTACTATTGCTGAACATGGACACTTGGTACAAACAACCAGCGTACTCTAAGAAAGAGTAGGGACACTCCAAGGAATCCACTGCGCTTGATTGAAATTGAAATTACCATCTGTGCGGAAGATGTCCGTGTTTCCGGAGCCGTTGAGCAAGAACTTGTTGATGAACGCGGTCAATTCGGCTTGTTGCCCAGAAGGGAATTGACAGTGGTTGTGGTTCCCAACTTGGGAGTATCCCATATTGGCGGTGGCGCCCAACGCCTGGAAGATGAGCTTCGTAGCCCGCTGACAACCGTAGGTACTGAGGGCACCCAACCACTCCATACTAGTGTTCTCGATGACGAAGAGTCCACGGGGAGCGACCATTCCAGCAAGAGAATGGTGGTCGATGGGCATGCTGTTGACTTGGTTGACGAACGAGTTGAAGCTCGGGGAGAACCAGACATTCTCCTGCACGATCTCCGGAGCAGTCTGCACGTTTTGCCCTTGAGTCTGTTGGAAGTTGGACAGACGCCATGAAGCCGCGCCGCCTGAGCCAGACTCTTGCGGGATGGTCAAAGCGATGCGCTCATCGAAAGCTCCAGCGACGACAGCGCCCTTTCCATTTCGTGAACAACCGGTCACTCCGATGCGCTTCAAGTCAATATTGGCGGCAGGGGTGATCTCAAGCGCGTCAATGATACGCTGAACACCCCAAGCCCAAGCCATGAGTGCGCCTGCAGAGTGGTTTGCTCCGTACAACGTGTAGAATTTCCCTTTGCCACGGGAGCTTCCGTCTTGCTGAGCGGCAATATCATCGTTGTTGAAGGTGATAGTCGCAACGCCAGCTGGAATTGGAATGCTGGGTCCACCATAAGCGATGATCGCTGGGACAGGTCCACTCCCAGAAACAGAGGAGATGGTAACTTGGAAAGAGATGGATTTGCCTTGGTCGGAGACGTTGATAGTGAGACGACCACCAGAGAAAGAGGCGGTGACGGATTGTGGTTTGGGTGGCATGGCACCGAGTTCGAAGCGCTGCAAGAGCTGAGATATTTCGTTACGCCGACAGGTCCACTGGTCTTTGGTGGTTATACGAGCTCCGCCACTGATGGGTTGGAAGGGGTCTGGAAGAGCGGTATTGGAGAAGCTGATGGAAGAAGGGATCGCGGAGCACGATCCACTGTCTGGCGGAGCGGGTGTGCTCGAGGGAAGAGCCGTAGTGGCTGGCGCTGTGGTACTAGGTGCCGAAGTGGGTGGGAGAGTCGCCCTGGAGAACTGTGAGTCGTGGTTTAATACTCTCAAAAATGGCTTACGGTTGGCTAGTTGGCGCAGTGGAGCGTAGACACTGGAAGTAGTAGTCATTGATGTGGACACAGTCAAGGCCCGCGTTGCAAGTGGCTAAGGCGCAATGATTAACAGGAAACAATCGATGACCTGGGAGGGCTTACTGCTCCCAGTCCAACCTATCCCCTAGTGGCGGTATCATGTCAGAAGCGAATATTATCGATGCGAGAGAAAGACACACTCCACATTGCCCCCATCTAGACATCGTTCAGCATAGTTAAAATGATCAGAAGGGGGCGAACACTCACTCGGCCACAGCGAGTGCGCCAGTCGTCACTTGAAAGACCACAGCCAGAAAGGCAAGATACTTCATGATAGAAAACTAGTCGGCGTATTGGTCTTTGGCAATACGAGCAGGGTACGTCGAAGTAGGTTTAAATAGCTGAAGAGCGATAAGCAACACGGAGTATCTTGGGCTATTAAGGTGATGATATTATGTGGGGGGGTGGTAAGAACGATCCGAGATCAAAGCGTCAAAGCCCCGAGAAGAGAAGGATGTACGCTTAAAATGTTGACGAAGTCTATACGAGAACCATATAGCTCCGGAATGAGGTGGAAAAAATAGGCGTTGATGTAGACTGAACAAGAAGATCGTCGAACCAGCGTTGAGGGTGTTCTATTGCGTGCCTGATGGTCGATACCTTTTCTTCAATTATACGCGTTACTAAGAATTCAGAAACGATTCATGGTGACGTGAAGGAGAATATGGACCTACAGGGATGCCTCATACTTGGATGCAAAAATAGCATTGTCTTGGCGCTTTACGGATCAGCGAGACACACATGTCGCAGGTTAAACAAACATATCGTAAATGTATACCAGCTTCACGGCCGCCGAGCCTTTCAACCGAAGAATTGACTTCACAGGTCTGGAGTGGGTTCTTTAGCTTCGAATGACATGCATGAGGACTTGCAAAACATTTAACTAGGCGAACGTTAGGTGAACGTGATTCTTTTAAGAGGGCAAAAAGGCGCAGGTGCCTCAGGGCGTCGAGGTTCATCCAGAGTATTTGCGACGAGGTGGGCGATATGATAGCTTGGGGAGCTTCATGCGTCATGATATGATGATCAGCTTCTAGAACTTCCAGCTACCGAGGGAGGTACATATGTATGAACATACCACTCGCAATCAATGACCACGTGAGGACGAATGACCCTGACGTTGCTTCTCATCGGAGGCTCCGTTCAACTCGACAACGGGTCAGGATCAAGCGACTGAGGTCTGCGCAAACTTTAACAAATGTCATGTCCAAAAGCAAGGCCAGGGAGAATCAAATCAACGCACCTCAATCCAAGGCAACAACGTTGACTGACCTTCGCGACAGGTTGCTAAGGCGAGTTGTTTGTGTAGCATGATTTCTTTATCTCTTCAATAGCAACTCACAGTCAAATGTGATCACAATGACGCAAATATAAAGGCCCAAAGGTTCGTTTGGAACAGTAGAGTCGGCTCTGACTCCCAAACACCCTTGTCCTCTGACGTTCCCTTGGTGGCTTGGCCCATCCTCGCATTCTATCCCAAACCATTGGCGGTGCCATAGCTGTAACGCGTGTTCCCAATCCATCCCAGTAGGCTGGCCTGCAGAACCATCGATCAACTCGACAACAAACACTCATTAAATAAACCGACCAAAATGGTGGCTTGTATTTGGATAATCTTGCCGCTTTTTGTCTGGGTAGGATTGGCTGCGCCAACCGATGAACCACACCTCGCAAGGCGTCAAAATAGGCCGCCTATTGGTGCTGGTCCCGCTACAGCAACTGATGGGAGCACTATTGTGGAGAACCAAGTAGTCATCAAGTAAGTACCGATATAGCTTTAGGAAAAGTCACCTACTTACCTACATTATTTCGTAGCGGGTTGAACATTAGATTCAAGGTGTCGGCGCCGAGCACCGAGCTTGTTTCAACATCTGGGGTTCGAAACGGTACTCTTGGGATAAACGTGCTATTCCACGGAGATGGTGGCACATCGTTCTTCGATTTTCCTGTGAGTTCCGGTGGAACCTTTTGCATTTCATCTCGACGTTGACAATCATGGCGCTTGTAGAACCAGGGAGTCAGGCAAGGGCTTATGGGAGTAGCATTGTTGTCCCCAGATCCTGGTCTTCGATGGGGTGGGTCGGGCCGCAATCCACAGAGGTGCGAAAAGCTTGACACAAGGATTTTACATATTGCTGACTATTTGTCCGTTGATTAGGCCACAGGGTGCAGCCCATAGCGCAGCAGTTAACCAATTCCTAGCTAGCGTTAGTTCATCTATGTTTTCGATCCAAAAAATAGCGATAACACCTTGCCACAGGAACTGCCAAAAATTGTCAACTTTGACAGAAGCCAGATCTTCATGGAGGGTATCAGCGGAGGTGCCTTGCTGTTGAGCGGGTTCATGGTGCCGACATTTGGGGCGTCACTTGGGATGAAGGGGGTTATCATGGGCTGTGGTGGTATGCCTCCGTGAGTCTCAGAGATATTTCAAAGGCCCGAGAGACCCAAGTCCGACCTTCGCTTTTAGGCAAGTCCAAGTCCAGGGCAACATCGCGAATATCCGAGTTCACTGGCAAAGCACCGTTAATGAGTTCGCCAGTCTAAAGCAGTCGATGTACGTACCGTCTATTCGCGCTGAGGCTAGTGCTAATTAGTCGCATCCTATCAGCTTCCAGGGCATAACTGCTTATTCGCAGATGGCAACAAACGCTGGGTTGTCAGCAGCGCAAGTGAATCAAGTACAGACAGCAGACGCTTCTCCGAATGGAGGTCACTGGTAAGGACACGTTCCCAAAAGCATGAAAGACTGTGTCGCTTACAATGACTATTGAATTTTGAACAGTGCATTCGACCAACGGGGCTTCGTATCTGGCGTGCAGCTGTTGACGAATAACTTCGGTAACATCATGGCAGGGCAGGGGCAGCTAAATGGAGTCGCCGTCAACAAAGTAAGTACCGAGAATTTGTACAGCGATGTCAGCTCACCGGTTTCGTAGGGGGTCATAGGTGCAGGAAACATTTTCCCCGTGAACTCCAATACTGGGCGGCAGAGAGTCGCAGCGGCTACGGGTGCAAACACGTCAGGGCGTGTAAACAGGACAGGAAACCGAGGGAACCGTGGCAATGCGGGGAGGGTGAACGGGAATCGACGCACTGGCAGAGTAAATACGGGGGCTCGCCAGGCTCGAGGGCGTGTGAACAGAGGAGCGGCTCGAGGAGGTCCTCGTGCCTAGTAGCACACAGCAACCACGAGCAATGATACTGTACTGGAGTAAACACGACGTGTATGTAGTACCTAGCATTGATTGTAACTTGGAGGTGCGGATGAAGTATCTCCAACCTTGATCGAAAGGAGCGGGCAATAATGGGAGTCGATTTAGGCAACAACGTTGCTCCATAGGCATTCGTATTCCTAGATAAGCATGGATGAATGCAAAGAGGAAAGGATATGTAAAAGGTAGAAAGTCAAGTCCGGCCATTCGATTGATCTAAGTGAGAAAATAGACTAAGTTCGGGAACTCAGTAGCGAATGTCATGTAACGCACTCAACAGAAACGCTTCAAGACGTTAATTGAACAAGGCTCCATTGAGAGCTCCGTCCAGTGTTTCAATGTCGACTGTGGCCGAAGGATCTAATGAGAGAAAGTAAGCACAGTGACTGAGCATCGCTTAGAGATCCTTTAGGCATGGCACGAAGGGTTTAAATGAGGGGCTTACGATGTAGTGCATGGGTGTGACGGGAGACACCACCATTTTCATTGCGACGAAGTCAGCACCTCTTATTAATGCCACATATCCATCGCAAAGAATCTGCACCTTCTCGGTCTTGGCGGACGAGCGACCTCAAGGAGGACATAGAAAAACGACTCCAGGTCATGGCGATTGAGAATGGTGAATAGTCGGAGACAGGTGGTGATTGAACGTTGAATGAGTATATCCCACTCCCAGTCCGATGCAGAGTTTGCGTGGAATTGTCTAGGTCGGGTGTAAGCGATGCAAGGTTGAAGTCGTTCAGAGGACCAGAGGTCGTCCTACCCTTGGTTGGGCATTCGTCCTTCCCTGTGGCTTGCTCGTAGACATGTTGCAAGATATTTGATTCGAACTTTCGCGTTTGGGTTGGCCAGTTGATCTCGATGGAAAAGATTTCGCGTCATTGCTGGGATCCCCGATTGCAAGAGCACCTCATGCATCTGGTCGATACTCTTCAAGTCCAACTTCCAATAACCTCCCATTCGGAGAACGGCATCCTCGAAGAAGTTCTCGACTAGTGATACTCCAGCGGAAGACTCGATTTTCCTCAACACAGTCTCCAATGAGCTCTGCAGCCTCATGGCGTTCCCATCTACCTGCATCGACATGGGCCAGAAACCCCGCTGCTCTGGCGACATCTGGCCGAAGTGCGCAAATGATCATTTCAGATATCGTCCAGTCTTGGATGGATTAGTCGCAAGGATTCATTTCCACAGCAAAGGTTGCACGTTGTAGCGGCGTGTCGACTTCGGCATCCAAAGGGTTTTCTGCCAGGCATCATCAACACTGGCACCGACTTTGGAGTCCTCCTGCATGTGCTGACCATGAGTTGCACATATGCATGTAATGATTGAGAATGAAGACGTACCTGTTCAGGTAGCTTCGGGTCCAATGGTAAGGATTCCCCGTTAGACCTCCACGCGCAGGCCCATTGATTCGTCACGTTCGTCCCATGTAAGATTCTTCAACCACCAAGACGGACTTGTACCAAATTTGCGCTGTGAAAATACCGCGTCCTTCCTGGTCCTCACATATAGCCTCCCCAGTAGAAATGACCCCGACATTTTCGAAGTAAATGAACACGAGAAGGTTTCCAATTTTCGAGGCACACGAATGGGCACTAGAATGGCCGAAATCTCGTTTCTCATGCCGAGAGCTGTAGTGAAGGTATGCTTCCGTTTCGCGTTAGATGTGCATAGTGTGATGATGGTAAGGGTGGTGAATGCGAGTGGTTGCCTCCGGCTAACCGTAGCTGGGATGCCTTTGTATGGGGTAGATTAGTGATGGAAATAGATTGGATGAGTGACCGTGATGCGCGTGATGAATCCTCGAGTGCGAAAGGCTATGGCTGAGGGCTGACTACCTCTCTCTTGATACTGCTGGCTGATTGAATCTTCTGAGGACTGGATACCTTGTTCTTCTGAGTCAATACGAGAGAGAGATGGGAAGACGAAACGATGCGGACGCGCGAGAACTGAGAAATGCTGAGTGGGAAATTCACTCATATTTGTGTATGGAAGATACAGGTATTTATATGTAAGCTGGAGAGTATGAGGTGAAGGGGAAAGAAGGACATGAAGGGGAGTGTTGTGGGATGAAGGAGAGGAGGRGGATGAAGGKNATCRAGGGGAGAGGATGAAGGGGAAAGGGATAAACAAGACGCGACGCGCGTCTGGATCACGTGAGATAGGGGATGGGGAGAGACTACGTGCACAAACTGAGGTGGAACCTCACACCTCCTGGGGGGTATGAAATGTTGACCCTCCGTGGTCAACCTACTGTAGGTACGAGGTACATAAGAAAAAAAATGAAAGGAAAAGGGAAAAGCAAGGGTCGGACTTGCCAAAACCCGAAACAAGATAGATAGAGATAAATATGATAAGGGAAGGAAATGGATTTGGAACGAGAATTTGGGAGAAGGAAAATAGACTATATGTAAAAACGAGAGGAGAGTACGTTACGGGGAATGAGAGGAACTGCTTGGATAAGGGCTTGGGGAGCATCTTCGGCATTTGCGAGAACCTCGGGGCTGATGGAGGAAATGGGGAAGGTGGACTTCTTGCGGGCGTAGTAAGGTACAACGCGGGATGCACCATAGCGGAGGGTGGAGACAGCGCCGTCAAGTTCGCAGAGGATATACGAGCCGCCTTTGGTGCGTCGAACAACAATCATGGGACCAAGGTACCGTGCCTTCATCTTGCCGGATAAGTCCGTGTCGAGCCGAGTGTCGCGTACGAGGACGAGTTCGCCTGGTTTAAAGTCGTAGTCGTGGATGTTGGAGGCGAATTGCTTCTCGAACTGTTCAATGGATAAGATGCGGCGCTTGAGGATCTTTTCGCGCATGAGTTCGATGTCTTCGGGGCGTTTACGGAGTTGCTGAGCACGATGGGCGATGAGTTCGGCGGTGGAAAGCTGGGTGGAAGGAAGGGGGACAAGGTAGGTGGCTTCGTGGATGTTGAAGGGGAGTGTTGGTTCGACGCCGTGAACCATGTAGTATGGTGAGAACCCGGTTGCTTTGACGATAGAGACGCGTTCGGCCCAAAATACAGATGGGGCAACAGATACCCACTTCTTCTCGTCGCCGTTGCATGCCTTGCTGAGTGCTTCGCGTACTGGGAAATGCTGTCGTTCGATGATTCCGTTAGCCTGAGAGTTATAAGCAGAGATGCGGATGTGATGAATGCCATAAGTCTTTGCCAGAAAATCAACAGCCTTGACAAAGGGAGATCCATTATCCGACACAATCTCTTCAACAGCGCCCCAACGACAGAGTATATCCTGGAAAATAAACATCCCGATGTGTTCAGCAGTTTCGCGACGAAGGGCACGCCATTCCGGGTAGGCGGTTAAAGCACAGCGAGCGTGAACGATGTAGCGGAATCCGTTGGAGAGAGGCTGGACCATAGAGTCGATGTGGACGCGGCGGAATAGGGATGGAGGGATGGTTGGAGTTGGGGGGATACGGACACGCTGGGTGGACCGAATTTGACAGTCGTGACAAGTCTTGACATACCATGTAACATCTCTTCCTAGCTGAGGCCACCAGAATCGTTCCAAGAGCCGGGTACGTGTGGTGTAAACGCCTTTATGTCCGAGTTCATCGTGAGCCTGTCTGATAAGGGATAGGCGGCGAGAGAGGGGGATATAGAGCTTGTGACGACCTTGAGGATCCTTGCGCCAGAGTTTGCCTTCGCGGACGAAAAAGTCGAGGCTGCGGCGGTAGAAGGAGGGGAGCTGGGAGTCTTTCAGGTGCGTGGGTTTCTGGCCAGTGCGTAGGAAGGATTCAACATCGGCGATTCCAGCGTCTCGTTCTTTGGCGCGATTACTCTGAGGGGGATGTTCAGCGGATTCCACGGAGGTGTCGACCTGAGTCCAGATAGCCGGTTCGAGCTTCCAGTGTCGTGAACGTAAGGATTTTGCGAGTTCGCAGCTGCGACGGTCACAACCAGACCTAACTTCCAGCATGAACCCATTTGCTTCATCAATCCAAGCTTCGATGTCTTCTTCGACGGCAGGGTCTTCTGGTGCAGGCGGGCGGCGAGAGAGACCATCAGCGGGAGCATGGGACTTTCCAGGGACGTGGCGTAGAGTGAAGTCGAAGAGGAGGATGCCGGCAATCCATCTATTCATAGTGGCATTAGGATGGATATCGGGGTTGTTAATCATGCCTTTGATATATTTCGCGTCGACCTCAACAACGAGCTTCTTGACACCGATGAGCCAGAGTTTGGTGGCTTGAAGAGCCCGAAAGAGTCCATAGAGTTCAATCTTGGCTTGGGAATAGCGGGATTCGCGCTCGTTCCAGGTGATACTGCCAAATCGAGAAGGGTAGCGCTTGCCGTCAGGACCAACTTGGGAAAGGACAAAGCCGACAGCGATGTATGAGGAGTCAACGGCCAGAATAACTTCGCCATCAGATGAGTGGTCGATAGCGCGGAGAGCAGGGGAAGTAGCGGCAAGATGCTTTAGGGTATTCATGGCGTGTAACTGTTCTTCTCCAAATACGAATTCGGTGCCTTTCTTTGTGAGATCCGTGAGAGGTCGAGCGTGGAGGGAATAGTCTTTGATGAAGATACGCATGACGCCCACGGTGCCGAGGAAACCACGAACTTCGCTGACATCTTTGCAGGGAGGCCAATCTTTGATAACTTGAACTCTTGACTCGTCGGGTTCGCGTCCAGCATAAGTGCACATGTGACCGATAATGAGAGCACGAGGAATGCAGAGCTCGACTTTGCGTCCAGAGAAAGTACCACCAAATTTCCCCATGCGATGGATAAGGCGATACGTGTTGGTGAGGTGCTCGAAGACAAAACGGCGGATTCCAGGGTTTCCAGGGATGGTTTCGTAGCTGCCGTCCGGAAGTTCGTAGCGAGAGCGAGGACCTTTGCCATTAACATCGTCAATAAAGGGATCGGTGATGTGGGGGATCTCGTCGCGGAAGATAAATGCTACATCACCCTGCATGATTTGGGAAGCGTTCGTGAAACCCATCGGTAATCGTGTAAGCCGTTTCGCTCCTAAGGGGGTTTGGAAGGTGGTCATGTCTGTTGAAATCTCGGCTAGAGGGCGTTGGTCAAAGGCCACAAGGCAGTCGAGGAGGGAGTAACAAGCGCGTCCGCCGAAATCTTCTGCAAGAGTATCCATACGGGGAGGGAGAGAGGCGTCCTTGATGGTGACGGCATTCAGGGGTTGGAGGTCGTGGACGAGTCGAAGGGATTTGCCGTCTTTCTTGGGGACGCAGAACCAGCGGGAACGATAGGAGGAGGAGGAATCTTCGTAGACACCGGTGGCGATCTTGTCTTTGATGATGTTGATGACTTTGTCGTATATTCCCGGAGGGATAGGGATATTGCGAAGGGCCCAAGGTACGTGCTTGACTGTGGGGATAATGACAGGATCAAACCATTCTGATGAGAACTTCCCTTTCTCAGATTCGTCCCAGGCAAAACACATTTCCTTGTCTCGAAGGATATAGTGTGCGAGTTTGACTTCTTCAGGCCAGAGCCAGCCGGCGGGGTTGATGTTCTGGTTATCGTAGCGTTCCTGAGTGTAGCGTTTCCCAGGAGTAAAGTCGGGTGGATGGGTAGGAAGAGGCTTCAAGTCGGCGAGGATGTTTGGAGGTTCACGTCGGACCATGCGGAATTCAGTGGGGAGCGTCGTCGCAACCGGTTTGATGCGGTTGGCGGCTTTCTTGTAGGGTTTCTTCTTGGTGAGGAGTGAGGTAGCCGTGGGAAGGGATGGAGGAGGAAGAGAAGAAGCGGGGGAGATGGATGAAGGAGAAGATGAAGAGACGAAAAGAGAGTGGGAGGAAACTAAGGGAATATCATAATAACATCCGCTCAGTACTTCGTCGCCATCACAGATGCGAACATGACCTTGTGGGGACATGGTGCCTGCTGGGAAGTCATCATATGCGGCAAAGAAAATGGAAATATTAGGTACGGAGTATGTAGCTAGAGGTTTGTCCAGATAAGTAGTAGAGAGGGGATGTGAACGATAAAGAGATGGTGTTGATATATTAGAAAGAGGGGAAGGGGGATTGGAAGCATGGGGATGACAATTATNGGGGGATGTAAAGGGAGAAAGAAGAGACGGGAGCCGAAGAAAGGATGGAAATGGTATTAGGAATAATGTAAGTACTCACGTCTCCCCGATCTAGTGGTTCCTCGACGCGTGAAAAGAATGATTCGAAGTGTTGCTTGGAGGTCGACGCGACTGGGACAGCGGAGGTTGCATGTGGCCATTTGGGCAGCAGCGTACGCGTCGTTCGGCGGTAGGTATGGTTAGACGAGTTCTAGAATTTGGGTCGGTAATGGTGATGTCTTGTCGTCCATCAGCGTAGTCGGTGGTGGCAGCGAGGAGGCAGTGGAAGGGTCGACCAAGCAGAATGTCGTATGGCGCGTTTTCGACGACCTGGATTTGTAGGTAGAAGTTCATGTCAGCAATCGATGCTCGGACATTCCGTGCGAGACCCATGGTCTTGTTTGTGTGTATAGAGTATGCATTTACCTGACTTTTGGACTCGTTCACGCCGTGCTGCCCAAGTTTATTATGTTAGTCATATATGAGTACGTAATCAAATCAATAGCCTCTACTCTATCCGCAACTGCATGGTCGGCGAGCACCAAAGTATCCCTCATCTAGACAACTCCACTTTTCCAATTTTTATGGGGTCTTACGGGCGTGGGGGGAAGGTTGTGTTTTGGGGGCGCGGGTGTCAAATTTATATGATTTTTGTCCAATTTTTGTCACACTTGGTGCATTCCCAGGAATTTTAAACACTTTTTAACCCCTTCTCTAGGTAAAAAATATTTATCTATGAATATGGGGAACAGTTTAGTCATCCCCTTGCTTGTCAAGGGTTCTCGCGCACCCAAAATTGACTTGGGTTGGCGGGCCGCTGCCTGTGGCACGGCGTGAACGAGTCCGAAAGTCGGGAAAAAGTGAAGGGACATAAGGCCAAGTACTAAGTTGCTTGGTAGACGAGATGTACATAATGTAGGACATACTACGCGTCGTCGAAAACGATGGGATCACCAATTTTCCCCTGGCCGGTCCATTGCAAGAAAAGATGATCGTCTTCATCCTCGTCAGTCAATTCTACGATATCCGTCGTGGTGATATGAGCCAACTCGCGTGTCGCAATGACCTTGGGAAGACTGAGTACGCCTCGGAAATCTACGATCCTATCCACCTTCTCCTCGAGTGCTTTGACTGTCTTGAGACCATACGCGTACTGGGTCATCCCATCCGTCGCCTCGTGGTTTCCCTTCAATCAAGGCAAGATACCAGTGCAAACTTTCCTGACACCACTTGTAGTAAAATCGAACGGAAAATTCATNAAAAAGGTCTTTCACCACTTCTAATGTCGACGATGATGTTAGGTTTCACTGTCACTGGGTAAGCAGAAGCAGTCGAAGAAGATGAAGACCAGACTCACCAATCGTGGTACCAACCGTGGATAATACTTCAAAGGTGTTGACATTTATTAATTGAGTCAACCTGCTGTTGCTCAATTTAGACTCGCAACAATTGAAACTCGCGACCCCGAAGAAACACTGATAACAGTGTTCATTCACGTCGCGGCTCTCTGCAAAGACATTCACAAACGAAGCCAGTACTAGGACAAACACCACTTACTTAGCCAAACGTGCCAATGCCCGAGCCGTCCTCGTCGTGGAGAAAGCGAGATGGCCATGAAGGTCAGAAACAAACCCCACTTCGGCATCCTTGGCACTTNAAAAAATGAATGAACGTCACGTGCGCCGAGAACCGAACCACAGCACGCAAGCTTCGAAGCGCGCGAACGAAAGGATACTCAAGGCGTCCTCGAGTTGGTGAAGCATGAAGGGAGGAAAAGGAAACAACGGTACCATATTTGGTTTCTGTGAGTAATCTACACGTTTCGAAGCTTGAGCATCAAGTACGCTCCCTATAGGTACACCACCCAACTCCCTCAACACCCTCAAAAACGACCGAAAACCNTTTTTTTACCCACATCACCTCTGATCTACCGNAAAAAACGCGACTGAAGGTAAGCAAACGCTCTTTTCATCAAATGCGAAAGACTTACCAATGATATCCAAACGTTTAGTAACGCTTTCGGCGCTGTCTTTAACGTCGGTAACACCCATATTGAAAAATAGCCCCCCAAGGCCACCTATCGACGACAACCCCGATACTACGCCAAACCTTTCGCAAAGTCGGCCACAGATACCCTGGACATGTAGGACCATGTGGGTATCCTTGCTGTATGAAGGCGTTTGGTTGCGGTGGAGATATTGACGGATTTGTGCTGGGAGGGAGATTAGCAGGAACATGGTGAGACGGACAAAGGTAGGTCTGTAAATCACTTATAAGTACTCACACATGTTTTATATCCCCTCAATCTACCTCTTCCTTTCGATGCTCTGCGCGCCGTGACGATATTTGAAGTTTCCGGCTCCCGGGGTATGGCACGTGAACATGGTAGAAGGAGTGGGACCGATAGAATTCGATGGCGGAGAGGCAGAGAGGGATGAAGGCGACGGAGGTGAGCCGAATGAGTTGATGGACCCAGCACCGATAGACCCGGAGGTGCTGAGACTCATTCCGCTGCCAAAGGGTACGTGCAAAATCATTCCATCCACGTACTCCTCCCGCCATCCCTCCGCCTCCTAGGTTGGAATTGTTTCCGAACGCGGTCGTAGACGGCACCGCCATGGAGGTTGATGCCCCTCCCAACCCATCGCCTCCGCTGATTCCTATGCCCATGCCGTCCATTCGGTCCATCTTTTCACCAAGTCACCTCCTTCCACTCAACCTCCCACTCTCGCCATCACCGGATTTACCCAAGAAGAGGCTCTTCCCTGTCAACACGCGTCCCTTTGCCAATCCACCCATTCTCTGTCCGAGTACTCCGAGTAGGTCTTTGATGAAGGGGTCGGTGATTCGCCACGGGTGCATTGGGGGTGCTAGCTCGAGATTGTCCTTCCACTCAACAAGAGACTCTCCCCTAGCCTCCATCATGACTAGGAGCCCACGATAGAGGGAGTGAATCAATCCTCTTCTCTAACACAATGACTGGATGTGGTACGTGTTGAGTTTCCTGATAACTAGTAGCGCCATTGGTATCATCGTCATCGAACTTCAACTCCCGTAACCTGAGAGGCGGGGAGACTGATCGTGAGACATTGGGAGGAGCAGGCATCAAGGGAGCGGGACTGGAATTGCTCATGACACAGTCTCTCGAAGGTTCGGCCGTTACAACTGGCGCTAAGAGGATTGGAGCTGGCGTAGGCTCGGATGCAGATAGTCCCGAACCTTCACTAGCGAGCTCAGGACTCGTAGGAGAGGTGGAAGGAGGACCATAGAGTAGGCCAGGCTCCGAGGAAGGGACAACGACTGGAGTGGGACTTGAGGCGAGTGATGTGATGCTGCTGGCCGTGGACACCGCGGACACACTAGGTCCAACGACGCTGGAAGTAAGTGGTTCTGGATCAGCGATTGCTCTCTCAACCTGTATGTCATCGGCGACACTAGGGCGATTTTCCTGTGTGCGTTCACGGTCAAGCCGCAGGGGTGAGCTCGGAGGCGTCGACAGCGGAGACTCCATATCCAGATCCAGATGGATGGGACTGGGGGGCGTCAACATGGGTGCGATCGCGAGTTTGAGGGCGGGGCGAGCCACGGTAGATGGGACAGGTGATTCCTTCATCAAGTCGCTGCTCCGTGTCATCATCGACGAACTCGACGTTGTATCAGCAGAGGTATTCACAGCCGGCTCTGGCGTAGGCATGGAAGTCGTGACTATTGTGGTACTCGTAGTGATGTTGATATTGGCGGTAAGATTTACCGAAGGAAGTGTTGTAAGTGTGCGTAGTCGAGTTGGAGTGCTTGGTACAGAGGATGACTTGGTCCCACTGGGATGACCACTGACATCAATTGGATCATGTACGCCCTTGCCTCGACCCATCAGATTGGCAAGAGGTGACGCTNAAAAAGTGGTAAATGGGGGATATGTTACGAAGTAATCATAAGTCTCACCGATGCCGTCGCCTACGTCGAGCATCCTCATCATGAGATCCTTCCTCTTGTTGGAGGCGCTTCGTGTAGACCGAGCCATTCCGGAAGCGTCTTCCGCGGCGAGTGTCATTTCAAGAGCTTGAAGTATTCCATTTCGGGATGATGATGGTGTAGGTGGAGGTGTCGAAGGCGCAGCGGATGTCGAGCTCGATGCGGTTGTTACGATGTTAATTGGCCGCGACGATGTGGAAGGTAGCGGCGAAGGAGATAATGATTTTGTGCAAGCCGGAGCTACGTCCTCGTCATGGTCGGGAGCACCTTCGACTTTGCCAACAGCCTTGGCCTTTCCTTTCCACTTTCCCCTCGACCCACTTGATACATCAACAACATCTACCTTCCGCCTCTTCCCCTCATTTGATTTCTCCAAAGCTGAGCCGTGTCGTTTGACTACTAGAGACGGGGTGGTCGAGGATGAAGGGGGCGGCCTGAGGGGCGTCACGGGGACCTTTTGCTTGGTCGTTGCAGTCGGCGACGGCGACAATGCAGCAATTAAGGTCGCTGCCGCAGGTGACGTTGAGGCTCGCGGTCTTTCCGTGGAAGGAAACGAAGAGACCTTTGCGGCGTCAACGCTTTGGGGGCGAGAAAATCGAGAGCTACGGGGGTGGCAGTGAGCTGCCTCTTGGATGGTGGCGAAGATCGAATGGCTACGCAGCGTTCAAGATGTAGAACGACGTGGAAGAAAGACCGTGTACACACCTGTTTGAACTTGTCAGAGCAGGACCCACTTGCAGGAGTCCGAGTCAATATTTCTGAAATAACCATCGTTTCCTAAGAAACGGCACATTATGGCGGAAATCTCGAGCGGATCAAAGACCCAGTCCAAGATGTTCCATGACCATGACCAGCGGGAGGGTAGTCCCATCCTCAGCATGGCCACGGCTGCGCACGGTGGTGGGTGGGAGTAGAAAAAAACCAAGAACACGTCCATTTTCGGACAAAATACGTTTTTCCCACACTTTTGTGACATCGATCACCTCGATCGTTGAACTACGCCCTTCTCCGTCTCTGCGAAAGGGATGCCCTCTCCTCACGATCTCCTGGGCCTTTACCGCGAGGCGTATGACGACTCAGATGGCACGGCTAGCGTCGACACAGACTCATCGCGACATCAGAGTGAAGTACCCTCAGAGTCCGAGATGGAGACCCCATCAGTTCCCCAAGATATCGTTAAGGGTCACGACAACGCAAGTAGCGATGCAAAGAAGGAAAAGAAGGAAAAGAAAAAGAGGAGTCGAAGATATACGGACGAAGCGAAGGCTATCGATAACGAGAAGAGGCTGAAGCGTCGACTCAAAGCAGCAGAAGCGAATGCCGCGATTGCTTTGAAGCAGCAACGATTGGCAGAGAAAGTTCGCGCAATCGTCAAGGCGGTAAGCGCGTTTTCGTTGTGTGGAACATAATAAATAATGGCATTTGTACAGGAGCTAGAATCTTATGCTGAGAAGCAGCAAGAAGAGCTCAGCAGAGTCGTCGCGGTGGCATCATCGACTCATATCGCCGAAGTTCGTTTGTAACATGACCCTCTTTGACCTCCTTCAGTCTCACTCATCCTGTATGGATAACAGGTCCTACAAGCCCTTTTCGGCCAAAAAGTCCACGTACACTGGCTAGAGAAGAACCCAAAGTTGCTTGAGGACTTATCTGCCCTCGAAGCTAAGACGTTTGAACCACTAGATCGGGACCACGCTGAGTTCCCAAACGACAGATTCGTATGGCTATCCGAGCCAGGCGTGCATCTTGGCCTTCTTTATAACCAAGTATCAAAGACGAGGATGCACCCCCAAATCGTTTTCATGGTTAAGATCCGGTTGGTGCCTTAGGTTTAACATTTAGCAAAGAGAGGTTGCTAATATCATATAGGTCTTTTGAAGAATATGCCTCACAAGAGCTCGAGACCATGACGTCTCACCTAGAGACTCTCATGAACTGGACCCTTGCAACCAATGCGATCAAGAACAACGCGGTCAGTGGTGCTATGATTATCTGCCAAGTATATGCCCATACAGTTTTGCATAGGCACACAATAAAGGTGTGAAAGCCTTCCAGCGAGCTACGAACGTTACGGAGTCCTTCTCAGAGCTACAAGTGAATGTACGTCAATTGACAAGGTACTACTGTTGAGTGTAACTGAGCCATGTTTATAAGGATGCACAACCACACGGTAACTACCTCGGGGAAGCAGAGGTAGTGAAGAAAAAGGAAGTCAAAACGTTTGGTACGATGTATGCAGCTGGATGGCATGGGGCCATGGAAAAGGGAAAGAAGCTTGTTTACTATGCATCTGCATCCACCAACATCGGCCGTCAAATGTACGACTTCTCGCATCTTTATCCACATACTCAATATTTGACATCTGCGCAGGTTCGCAGATCTACTACCTAAGCTTCCCGCAGTTGCGCAGATGTATCGGGACAAGCTGCTATCGCTAATTCCCATAGCCGCCGACCGGCTTCTCTCATACGCCACCGAGTACAAGTGAATTTCTTCAACCACTGTAGCTGTCTCACTAATATATGAACGAAGGTCACGAATTCCATCGTTCGCAGATGCCACGATTGACGGAGACAGTACAAGCGCGCCGTTTGCCAACAGTCTTACAATCACACGAGATGACTTTGGTAACTTTTTACACCGTGACAGGGATGCTATTGACATTGCATTCGGAATCTGGTGGTGTGGTGTTCTCAGAGATGGGAAATATGTTCTTGACACAGACATAGATCACAATCGCGTGATAGGCGGGGCATTTATATGGGGTTTGCTTGGGTATGGAGTTGACTTCCAACGGTAAGTGAGCAGTACTTCAGATACAGGAGCAGTTTGACATGAAGTGACATGTTTAGATGCCGTGGACCCGTTGAGATTTATTGGCGAGGAAAAGAAGATGAGCATGCAACTATGCGTAGCTCAAGTCCCACCAATATTACGCGTTTTGGCACATCGGTTCAAATCACAGAAGGAGGGGCTCGTGCTGTGCAGAGGATCTGGGAGGCGAACGGCGATCCTCTCTTGGTTACAAATGCGTATGACAGGATTAAAGCGGCGTCAACTCGTTAGGATAGTCACAAAATACGATGTTTATCAGATAAAGAGAAGTTCCACTCGTAGACACATGCGATCGTGTTCCGTCGGTGCTCTCTGCATATGATTCGTCCTGGCCACCTAATAAAGTTCCAGTTGAGGTAGAGTGGACGAGACATAAGGGGACTAGGAAATGTCGAGAATGACAACGTAAAGTAGTGAGGATCCTATATATTCGACTTAGAAGTGTTGGAGATGGGAATGATATGAAAGAAAAGAAATGGTATGTTGACTCAAGAGGGAAGGCGGCCATGTCCAACCTTGCGGTCATGTCATTGAATGAAGAGGACAAAGGTGCACAGACGGAAGGGAGACCTATTGACACTACGTGGTTGGTCTACAAGAGAAGAGGTGCAAGAAGGGGGGAAAATGGCCGGGTATACGAAACGGAGAACTAAATGGGGTGAGACTTAGAGGCGACCTAAACGAGCCGGAGACAGCTTCTTCAGGTAATAGGTGTCCGGGGTCGAGTATCGGTGTGAAAAGAGTGTACGCGTTGCGAGCGTAGTAGGGTACCACTTGGAAGGCACCAAAGCACAAGGCTGAGACAGCGCCATTGAGTTCGGAGAGAACATATGTGATACCTTGAGTATGACGAACGACCACCATAGGACCAGCGCAACTTTACTAAGCCCTCGTTTTAGCCTCTCGTAAGCATAAGATAAGATGCGCAGATGACGTACTTTGATTGCGGTATATGTTCCGCCAGCGTTCCCCAAGCGCATCCGACGAACTTGAAAGAATTGTCCATGAGACAACGTCCATGCTCGAAATTCCGAAACATATCGTACGCTGTTGAAAGCCACGGACAATGGAAGAGCAGAGGTGGGAGCAGCAGGAGATGTAGAAGCGAAGGCAAGAGAGGGCGACCTCATGCTCCGACTACACCTTGAAGTTTTGGTCAAGGGTTCTCGCGCACCCAAAATTGAAGCCTTTGTTTACTTATTTACTGCTGGTTGATTCAGTCGCCGTTGCCCTTTGTCACTAATCGATTGTTCCTGTCCACGGCTCCACGCGTCGTCTGCGTCCTTGTTAGTGACCAGTTTGCCCCCATGGCGTAGCCGCGTTTAACTAATCCTACTTGCCCTTCTTGAATTATATCCATACGCGTTCCCCTCGCATTTCAGATCTCTGTGCTCTGGCATACTCGGTCACCACATACACCTCTTTTCTCGTGTTCCACCAAGTTTGTGCGTTTGTCAAATCGGCTAATCGCAGCTCTCAGCATTCTTGCTGAAGTATCGGCAGAAAACCTTTTCTCTCCTCTGACGCCGGATGGACGACCGAAACTCCGTTTACGCCGAGGTTTACTGAAGTGAAGCTCTCAAGACTCATTCCAAGGCGATCCCGCGATGATTGAAGGGTGCTACTCGGACTGGGACGTCGTCATCAAGAACGCTGGGATACTCCAAGGATTGATAGCAAAGCCTAATACTGCTCGAACGGGTTAGGTTATTACAGGGTAAGATGGGGTGATTAAATTGAAGTGCCATCATATCCTCTTTACCGTAAGTTTTTGGTGATTGAAGTCGTCAAATCGAGGGCTCACTTTGAACTTGCCCTGTGGGTATGCGATGCATACCACGCTTACGAGGCCGAAGGTAGTTTCTGAGAAAGTATGTACTTAGTCCCTATGCAAGTTGAAAAGTGCTAGAGAGGGCAGGACTGAGGGCTAGAGTGCTAGAACTTACTATTTTCAATTTTGTACCTAGAGGGCCAAGGCTAGCTTGTACCTAGCCGGCCCCGACTTTGAGCTTGAAGATCTCTTCAACGGCTCGATGGTTTGGTTAGTCTTTCAAAGATGTTCTCTGTATCAAGCCATCGCTTGTATAGCACATATGAGGTCGACGCCGAAATCAAAACTCCGACTCTGTCTGGAGGAGGAGGAGGGCCGAGCCGGATGGACATCAGTTGAGTCAATGCCTACGGCATTGTTCGGTCGGCTGTGGGTGTCTAATGGATATAGTAAGTCAACTATAGTGTTTTCGAAGCAAACGGAACTGATACGAACGCACCTAGTTCGATTTTCTTCAAACCCGGCCAAATCTTCGAACTCAAGTATCTCCTCAACCGCTCCATGGTTTGTTAATTCCTTCTAGTGTGTTGTTTGTGACGTTTTAATGATGCTTTGGCGCGCATGGAATCGACGTCGCAGTCGATATCCCGAGGGATGTGTTCCGGGGTACGAGGAGGAGAGGGTATGGAGATAAGTCGTTCGGTTTGACAACAACGGCTTCAAAGGCTTGGATGTGGGTGTCTAAGAGGTATAGTAGGTTGATTATAACGTTTAAGAAGTGATAGGAACAGA
>JAPEVF010000078.1:0-52291 GCA_029747585.1 Pleurotus djamor
GAGTGAATTGATCAAATATGCGAGGATGAATAGGAAGTGTTAAAGACTCACCGAGCGGTCAGTAGACAATTAGAACGAAAGGTGTTATCAAATCAAAATTGATAGTCGCATTTCATGATGGTCGGACCGAGTCTACAAAGTCAGTAAACACATTTGAAGGCTGCGAAATAAAGTCAGAAAAGGGACTGAGAGGTTCAGTAACGACTCGAGCTTACCATTAGAATAAGTCAAGTGAACAACTGTCAATAGAAGGGATTAAACCGTCATAGTCAGTAATCCGAAGTATTGACTTGCCTTTGATTGATTGTAGAGATCGAGCCGTCAAGTAGATCAATCGTGTTTCCTGTATTCAAAGTTGAGGAAAAAGAAAGTTAGAAACGATACTAGTGGCAGTAGTAAACACAAAGACTTACCATCAGAGTAGTGACACGAAGCAGGAATTATGATAGCTGGGTAAAGCGAGGCCGATGGCGAATTGGAGTGGTGAGGGCCGGAGTGTGAGAGAAGAGAGAAGAGAGTGAAGAGAGAATGGGAGAGAAGTAGAGAAGATGAGTGAGGATGGTGATGACTTTGACGGAAGATAGGCCCAGTATTTATAGGAAAAGGGCAAGGTGAGTGGAATGGTGCGTTTCCGAGCAAACGGGATTCTAGAGGCTTCAGAAAATTTTGTGGAAGGGTGAGACATCGGCTAAGACTTAAGCGAAGGGTCCTAGCGCCGAGGACCCACAGCCTAGACAGCCAAGTGCCCGGTTGAAACGAAAGAACGAGATGAATAGTACGAGGAGGAGAGGGTTGCAATGTATTAATCCCCGTTGTCCCTGCTTGAGTTGTGCTGGCAATCGTCGACTGGTCCACGTCTCAGGTGTACTACGAGCGCCTATTTGTACAGCAGCTCCATGTGATGGACGCTGTGGAAGGTGTTTTTGACGAGGAACGAGGAGGAGAAGGAGGGATAGGAGCGAGAAAAGGAGACGTCCGACTTGGACAAAAATTCTCCCCGCGACCGGAATTTTCGGTTTCACTCTCTCTTCTCGTGTCTCAAGTACACACATACATCTACTCAGTAGCTCAGTACTACAAATTGCGATGGAATTGACGATGGGGAGGTGGTTGCGAATATCTGGTGAACCCTGACTAGCCGGCCCCTGAGGGACTTGGGCGGCGCTTCCACATCGGACTTTGAAACACATCCCTTTCCTCTCCACCACCATCGTTCCGCCGCCTACGCCTTCCCTGTCCACCGCGCTACGATATCGTAGACTTGGTTTATTCTGGGATATACTTGGCTGCGCTTGGTATTTCTCTCCGCCCTCCCTTTGTCTTCGTGAGTTATTCTCTTTTCCTCTCACGGAACCGATGGACTCGACTTTGTTTTTACATCCTTGAACCCTCCCATCCTCTTCCCTGCTCTTTACTTCGACTCTCGCGCAGGTCTGGCGTGGCTCGACGTGTCTTTTGGAGGACGCCGACCCGAAACAGACGCCAGGAACTCGACCTTTTCGTATTGCTCGTTCGAGTCCCGGCCAAGCTCCCAGAAGGATTCCTGACACTTATAACTAGTAAGGACGCCATCCATTTTACTTTTACTTGTGCTGATCAATGTTGTATATATAGAAATGCTCCATTTTATCGGTACCCGCGTCGCCTGCTCTCCTCCCACCCGAAAATTGGAATGAAGTCTATCAAGACAGAAAACTTTGAATTTACTCGAAAAACAGTGCCTCCAGCCCGTTCTAATGACCCCTCGCAACTCGCAAACTCGCCGCTTCTGTACCTGCCACGTCACGACACGAAGGTGAGCATGGTGGCTTTTGTAATCCATTGTCCTCGCTGATGAACGATATCTATACAGAAATTCTCCATTTTATTGGCATCTCCTTCGCTTCAAGTCACGAGCTCGATGTCTTCGTTGGAACAAGGTACGTCGTGTTTTTCTCTCGCTTATTGACGATATATATACAGATCGGCTCCATTTTATCACCCCCATGGATTTCTTCGCGCCATTCACGATCGTTCGACTCCCTCCTTTCGACTCGACACTCACTGACTCGACGGCTTCATTTCTCCGACTTCCCCTACCCCGAAATAAAGATGACTATACGAATCGACTCCATTTTATCGGCCCTACAAGACTGGAAGTAGAACGAGTGGAAACGAGCACTTTGGGCACTCTCCGTCACCCTCCGCCTTCATTTTCGAAGAATTTCGGTCTTAAAGCACGGAAAACGATCTCCTCGCTATGCAGAACGATTCTTGGAGGTTTTTCTCACAGGTACGTCTTGGTACGTCGTGGCTATTCTCGTACATTGACGAATTGACTCGTTTTTTGTTCGCAATGACTCGGAGTCTCCTCGAAAATGACACGATCACCCCATTTCCTTCCTCGATCTCGCCGCCCCTCAAGGCATCATCTTCGAGTGTGTTTCACGCAACTGACGGACGCGGAATTTTCGTAGGGTCGCCGGTTTTGGATTGGTCGGAGGACGGACCCGACGCTTTCGTAGGGGTGAGTTTATCTTCTGTCTCGCGCTGACTCGTGTTCCTTCCTCCTCACCTCCCGATTCAAGTTTCCTCGCAGTCAAGGAGCTCGTTGCACTGAACGGCGAGCAGTAGAATAGGCGCCCGTCGAGTAGAGTAGAACTTGAAATTTGTGTTTGCAATATCATAATCACGGAATAAAGACTTTGTTTTTCTGTCATGAAAATGGCCTTATTTCGAGTGAGCAGGGTGAACGGAGCAGTTTATTTGTGCAGGGACTAGGAACTCTAGGCTACCTCGTTTTTACGATCAACGGGTACGGAAAMACGYSAAANCACCGGTGAAAGACCATCGTACCGGTTCTCCCTTAGAGGCAGATACGCCAATGGCTGTGACTGACTTACCCGTCGATTCAGATAGAAGCATGTCGCCACCCCCAAGCTGCTCGGATACCGCACCCTCTGGATATGCGTCTAGCTCTTCCCATCCTTCTGGCTCCGCTTTGCTTCGATTCGTCGCCAGCAAAATTCAGGCAGCACACTTGGACCTCTCTCTCAGCGATGACTTCGACTAAAGCGACCCTGGCTTCGTGGCACATCTCGCCATCTTTCTGTCACTCTCAGACTCTCGCTCGCCTACTCGTCAATCTGGAGCATCAAGGATATCGTGTAATTGTCCATAAATAAGATAGTCATAACTACATCGTGCTCACCCGAGCCTTTGCCTTGGCTCTGGGCTCTCATCATTCGAGTAAAGAGGCGGCGGATCGACCATAGCAACCAAGATGTCCCCGCTCGGATGAGTTGCCGCCATACCTGCTTTGCCTTGCTCTACTGCTCGCTCTTCCTCGGCCTCCAATTGCTTCTGCCAGGCAGCCATGCTCATGTGTAATGTCGAACCGCTCTGGCGAGATCCTCCAGCCTCACTCTCGGTAGCTCTCGTACGTGCGGAAGCGGCAGCACCGGCTCCTACTGCCCCTGCAGCCAACAAAGCTGCTAAACTTGCCGTTGGCGGAGATGCGTTCCCTTCCAGCCCGGGTATGAGCACATTGTTCTGCTGCGATTCTTCGTACGGATAGAGATGGCCTGTCTGAGCTGTGGCGCTTGAGGTACTGCGACCCAAGGAAGAAGTGTTGTCTGTCGACGATAAACCGTCCTGTCGCTGTTCGTATGGATTGGGAAGCGCTGAAGACAGGAGTAGGCTGTTTCCTTGGGAAGGTGAGTGGTGCGTTGAGATGAAGGAGTTGGAGGCAGTTGTAAGATTCGGCGTTGTTGATTCTGTCGGGATAGGTGAAAGGAGATAGTTCCGAGATGACATCTCGGGCTGATTGTGGTAGGAACTGGGGTGGGAGGAGTCGTCGACCGACGAGCCTGGAACTAGTCCGCCTTGAGGCATACCGCGCTGCCGTCGCACTCTGCGGCGCCAAGCCAGGAATATGAAAGCTCCCATGATCGCTGCAAATGCTGTTCCCTCGATTAGCCACGACCGATACTTTCTCGTACAACTGGGAGGACCCACCAATTGCGATGACGATACCTGCGATCCCTCCGCCGCTCAGTCCGCCGCTACCTCCTCCTGAGGCCTCCGAGGTATGGGCGGGGTTGCTGCCTGTGCTTGTCGGAGAGATACTCTGACCATGGAAAGTCACAGGTGGTGTGCCCGTGCCCGTGCTGATTGGTGCGGACGTTGCGCTTTGTCCCCCTCGCGTCCGGGTTGAGCTACTGCTACTGGAGCGGCTACGACCTCTCCCACTGTCTGAATCTGAGTCCGAGTCCGAGTCTGAATCCGAGTCTGAATCGGAATCACTGTCGCTATCCCCGTGTTGGCCATCGTTTCTTTGTCGTGCCCTAATGCAGATGCAGTTGGCGTCTATGAGTATTGTTATCTCCGTTCCCACTGGCTGACTTACTCTAGGTTGCTTGGATATGCCTCTACGAGTTGTATAGGCAGGGCCAACGCTACGCCGAAAGCCCAAGCCCCGAGCGGGATAATGTCATTCATCAATGTGTGTTGAAGGAGAAGTTGTGGTCGGAGGGGATGGGGGTCATACCTGAAGATCGAAGGTAGACATGTCCACGTTTAAATGGTAAATTTCAATTCCCTAGGACAGTGTCGCACGGGGCGTTAACCGGCTGCCCGGCTGGAGGTGGAGTACTTTGCCATCGAATCGCATCGCCAAACTCTGTAGTAGTCTGCACGAAGTCCATCATTTCACTGTCTCGCGGAGTTTGAGTGGGAAAGCAAGACCTTGAGTCTGAGAAAACAACAGCTTGGCGGTGATCCCCAGAGAGCCGAGTCGCAGGTTCGTTGTGTTCGTTCAAGCTTTGCGATTGAAGCGGACGATCGCCTACATCGTCCTTGGAATGTTCAACCCTGGCTATTACTCCTGCGTGCCTATGTGTTCAATAAGGAGGCTCCTTTTCGCGGTTCTCATCGTGCGTAGTGTCCTCCACAGCTCGCTTTTATGCAACACACACTCAGTCAAGAAGATACCAAGAATTGACCAAGCTTGTGGACTTCCTTCGACGCGGCCGACTGAGACCGTGATATCGATAATACCTATCCCCTGTCCATAACAAATGTCGCTTAGCACTATCACTGCCTCCAGGAATCGACACCCCAAAAACGTGAATCGGGGTTCGTATGTCTATGATGATGTAGCTTGGGTACAGAAGGACGGCAACAACTAATGCGATGTACAGACAGGTATGTGGGGTACAGGAATATAACAGGAATACAACAATTGGATGGAGGGTATTTCGATTCGAACTCTAAGTTTGTCTGGCTGCGTGAGACGGTCTAAAGGGCATCTGGGGAGATGTCGCCAAGCGTGTTCTGGTCCCAACCACTTATGGCACTGAAGGTTGATCTGGTCTCTGAGACATCGCCACCAAACTCAGAGTCAATGGTTTCCTGAGGGATGCTGTCAGCTAACGATTCTTGGAAACCCCAAGGGCGAGCTTACATCAAAGTAGTGGTGTGCGACACCTCGAGGGGCTGCGGAAGGAAGTAAGCAAGGGTGGCCGACATAAACCGAGGGCAAAATCACTCACTTCGTGGAGTCTTGGGTAGACGGCAGCTGACACCACTCTGTAGGATGTGATACGCAACAAGTCCGGACCTGTCAATTGTTAGTCTTGTACAGCCATGAGGAAAAGACAAGATTAACTGACCAGCCAGTTTGATGCGAAGCACCAAGCCCTTTGCCGCTGTCGGCGTGGAAGAACTGCGAGCACAGCCAAATGTCAACAAACCCACGAGGAATACTTCGTGAGGACTCACTTCATAGAACCATACATAATCACGGAAATGGGGATCACGGTTGAGCTTATCGACGCCGCCATTGGTAGCTCGGTTTCCTTGAGCATCACGACCGAAGATATGAATAATTCGATGCTGGATTTCCTCGGCGACTTCAACCAAGTTCATGTATTCTCCACTGCCTGTGGGACATTCGACCTTGAAGAGAGCACGTGAGAAAGTCCAAAGAAGGATGGGCCACAATAACGGACCTGAAGCTCATCGCCGTAGTATTGGTAGAAACGCTGCAAACTCTCAATGAGCAAGAAGTTGACAGCGAGCCCTGTTTGACGACATCATCAGACCGTGCAGCCCCGATTGGTTAACCCTACTTACAGATCGGCCCTCTCCAGTTGGAGTTACCCCCAAACATCCCAGAAAGTGAGTCGCCAGGCCAGTAACCAACCTCGTATCGCTGGCCATTGACATCCATACCCCAAGGGTGCTCCTTGTGCTTCTTCGACAATCTATGCAAACCGTCAATATTTAGAGGGTACTTGGCGGCTCATCTATGGACTCACGAGCGAATTCCATGTTCGCTGAAGAACTCATCTTCATCGAGCATCTTCTCTAGAATTTTCACAAGACGGTCTTTGTCCGCCAGCGCGAGCAAGCGGCGTTGGCCCTTTCCTCCAACTAGAGAGACGAGTCAACACTAAACGTTGAGTGCGCAAAATTCCAGTAACACAAACCCTTCATGTTAGCCATGTTTCTCGCAGCGACCTCCGGACGATTATCGATGAACCACTCCATTCGCTTCTTGAATCCTGGGAAGCGGTTCAGAGTGTGGGGCTCTAAGACGAGGGTTGCATATAGAGGGATGAGCCCAACAAGACTTCGAACCGGCAATTGCATGCAACTGCCTGAGTCGAATTGAATGGCATCGTAGTATAAGCCGTCTTCCTCGTTCCAAAGACTAACTTCGTTGTCGCCTGCGCGGTATGTCATCGCGTCTGCAATGAAGATGAAGTGCTTTTACAACACTTCATAAGCAGCAGTCCGGAAGATGCGATGAAAAAAATACCTCAAAGAATTTCGATGCGATATCTTCGTACACCGGATTATGCTTGGCTAGTTCGAGGGCCATGTTCAACCTGAGGACGAAAGGTTAGGCGGCAAGATGAGGTTGAGTGAGGTACATACATGTTGAGGCAGTAAAATGCCATCCAAGCCGTGCCATCGGCTTGTCGAAGCGAGCCACCGGTGGGGAGAGGCTCGGAACGGTTGAAAACACCGATGTTATCGAGGCCAAGGAAGCCGCCTTCGAAGACATTGTTACCTCCCTGATCTTTTCGGTTGACCCACCTAGATCTTCGCTAAGCAACGTTATGACGAGAAGATTGGTCAGTGAGCTCACCAAGTGAAATTGAGGAGCAATTTTTGGAAGACTCGCTCGAGGAAGGCAAGATCTTCACGACCAGTCAGCTTACGCTCAATTTTGAACACACGGAAGGTGGCCCTACGGGGAGTACTCAGTACGTGAAGTATGTTTGAGCAACGTAGAACCTACCAGGCATGCACTGGCGGGTTAACGTCGCCAAAGTTCCATTCATAGGCAGGGATTTGACCATCAGGTTTCATGTACCATTCACGGGTGAGGAGATCGAGCTGCTTTTTGGCAAAAGCAGGATCGACCACAGCCAAAGGGATGCAATGGAACGCGGTGTCCCAAGCAGCGAAGAAAGGATACTCCCATCTACGTCGGTAATTAGCAAGAAACGTGATGGGCGTCATTGTAACTCAACTTGTCGGGCATCGAAAGGATGTCAGCTATATGCAAGTGTTTCCATTCCTAAAAGGCATGTGAGTACGCATTGGGAAGTTATCGGAGGCAACACGAAGACCTACCCTGTTCCGGACATACTTCCGCTCTGGGGGCGGGGGAGGTTGAGCCGGGTCACCCGAAATCCAGTCCTTCTGTATAAATTGGTAGTATTGTTTCGTCCACAGCATACCGCCCAAGGCCTGACGCATAATCTGCTTCAAGTCGTCCGTGACAGGGCCAAAGGCCAACGAGTTGTAAAATTCGTCTGCTTCCTGTCTACGTTCCTCAATCGCATCGTCAAACAGACCTTCATCGTTGATGCTAGGATCTCTTTTCGGAGAAGAGGGCGTCAACTTCAAGCGAACGACAGCACAACCGCCATTCCCTGGAACGTCTTTGAAATGGTAATGGGCAGCAGCTTTGGTTCCGATTTTTTGGGGGTTGACGAAGTTTGAAGAGAGGGGGAATGGGGTACAGGGGCCGGCTTCAGGCAGATCAGGGTCTTCATGGCCGAAGGTGGATGCTGTCCGAGAACGAATTTTGTGAGTAAAGAAGCTCTCTTCTTGTGACTCTGAGGTAGGTGGGCGGTGGGAAGGAATGATGTGGTCATGGAAGGCGTCCTTGACGTAGAGTGTGTCATTGTGACCTCCGTAAAGCCTGCTGTAATTCGTGTTGTTCTCCGTAAAGAGAAGTTCGGGCGCCACGGCAGCGTCATCGTCAACTTCGCAGTTATCGTTGGGCCCCACAGGCGGGGGCGATAGAAGACAATACAGGTGGGTCCTTCCTAGATCGGGATGCTTCACGTTGATGGCGTCCACATCCTGCCTGACTGTCGCCGAGAGAGTTGGTATCGTAGGCTTCTTATCAGGCCAGGACCAGGTGTTCGGAAACCAGAGCTGAGGCAGGACGTGCAGCGTCGCGGGATCCGGACCTCGGTTGTAGGAAGTTATACGGATGTATATGCTCTCAGGATCGTCTTCATCTTTGGCATATTCCACGAAAACGTCCCAGTACCTGTCCTCGTCAAAGGCATCGGTATCCATTATTTCGTATTCGGGCACATCTCGTCCGCGGCTTTGACTCTGGTGGACAAGGTCTTCGTAGGGAAAACGTCTTTGCGGATACTTGTATAGGAATTTCATGTACGAATGCGTTGGTGTCGAGTCGAGGTAGTAATACAGTTCTTTGACGTCCTCTCCATGATTTCCTTGATGTCCAGTGACCCCAAACAAGCGTTCCTTGATAATGGGGTCTTCGCCGTTCCAGAGCGAGAGCGCAAAGCAAAGGCGTTGGTGGTTATCTGAAATACCGGCCAGGCCATCCTCACCCCACCTATATGCGCGCGAACGGGCATGTTCGTGAGGGAAATGACTCCAGGCATCACCATTGCCAGAGTAATCCTCGCGAACTGTAGCCTATATGCGGTTATCAGAGCATCAGAATGGTGGTCAAACAGCCTCAGAAGAGAGCTTCGACTGACCCATTGGCGATCGCTGAGGTATGGACCCCATTTCTTCCAATGACGGTCCTTGTCTTCATCTTGCTGGAGCCGATATCGCTCGACGCCCTTGTACTCTTGCCCTAAGAGTGCTTGGATTCGATCTCGGTACGTCTGGTAGTCCTCAGGACGGTCGTTCATTGCGTTGGGCGATGAGTCCGTCTTGCTAATTTTAGGAGGTGCGCTGGGAAACGGAACAGAAGAATTAGGTTCCTGTTTGCCAGGAATATCGATGGTCAGGTTTGGCGACGCCTGCTCGCGTCCATCACCTCCTTGATTACCGCCGCCGCCTCGAAACAATTTATCTTGCATTGTCTTGAGCGAGTCAGATGCCATGATGAACGAAGTGGACGCTGTGAGCGGCGATGGCAGCGAAGATGGTGGTGGATGGAAAGGAAGGTGCTGAGGAAGCCGAGGCCGCCCATACCCAGAGTCAATCTATGATGTCATCGACGCCTCAAAGGTGCACGCGTCGCGTCGAAACCGTCACGCGTAACGCGTTGCATCAGTTCTGTTCTCTTCCGAATTCGGTCTTTGGGAAATGGCTAACGAGCATTCCTTTGAATTTTACTCATTTCTTACCCCAACGCTTGGCTTCTCATTTGCGCTTCCAGTCGACATCAAGCATGTGGGTCATTGYGATAGGCTAAGTGAGGTCTATCTTTGTGCACCGCGACCGCTCATCTACTACGCCTGCATCGGAGAAGGCACACTTCTTCACCCACGGAACGTCAATCATTCAAAGCATTTAAAAGAGTAGCACTGAGGCAAAGATGATACTAAGAAATGAAGGTTTTCTTCTCTATCTCCGGCGTCCTTTCTCTGGCAGAGACCATCTTTGCTTGCGTTGGCACAATTTCGTCCCTAGACGATGTGGCTAACGCTGTACAATGCACTACAGTCAACATCAGTGGCTTTACCGTTCCCGGTGGTCAAGGATTCCAGTTATCTCTCCTCCAAGGAAGTACTGTGAACCTCAGTAGGCTCCTACCTCCTGGAACCGAATCATCACTGACTTGACGTTCTTCTAGATGGCGATATTTTATTCGGAAATATGAGTTGGAGTGGTCCCCTTTTCACCGTTAGGTTCGTTTGCTAATCACTTGCGTGTCAACCCCTTGGTAACCCACCAAACCTGACCAGTGGCAAGTCGATCACTTGKGAGTTGTTCCAAAGCAAACCCGCATTCGATGGAAGCTTATACCTGTCGTCGAAGTCAACGGAAATGGACATACGCTTGACGGCGGAGGGCCCTTCTACTGGGTGGCTATCTCTCTGAATCCAATTTGAATAAACGACYAACCTTCTATGTTTAGGACGGTCAAGGTAGCAATGGTGGTACGACTAAACCAGCACCTATGATCAAGTGAGAATACCCTAGGCTTACATCCTGGTTCAATGCTGATATTCCGCCGCAGAATCCGTTTATCCGGGACCTATCAGGTTAGTCACCCATTCTCATGTACGCTCTGGCTCACCCTTAGAGTCGACAGGATGTCAGGGTCTTGAACTCTCCCGCTCAAGTCTACTCGGTCTCCAACCCRGCTCCTTTGGTCATGACAGGGTTGACCATCGATAACTGTAAGTACCCAATGGGATCCGGTGTTGAATCGCGTAGTTACACCATGTCACCAAGCTTTTGGAGACTTGCCGAATGCTCAAAGCGATGGTCTCGCAGCTGGTGAGTTTGCGAGTCGGCCTTCGGGTGGATAATCTCATTGCTTTAATTAGCTCACAATACGGACGGGTTTGATGCTAGTACCACCAATCTAACCATACAAAACAGGTGTGCCAACAAGCACCAATTTCCGTTGACATGCTGATAACGGCGTTAGTTTTATTCACAACCAGGTTTGTGATTTGGAGTTTCTTACTTCCAAGGTCTCTTTATTATACCAGGATGATTGCATCGCCATCAACCGTGGAGTCAACATCGTGTTTGCGAACAACACATGTATTGGAGGGCATGGAATATCCATTGTGAGACTATCCACCGTKCCTCAGATTCCTCACCTTCATAATCATCACAGGGATCCGTTGCCTCGAACGTTATCGTTTCTGACATCGTGGTCGTCGGGAATACCATCCTGAACAAGTACGGTCTCGCCCTATACTTCCTTGTCGACTGCTAATTGTGTATCTCAAGTGACAACGGCATTCGCATCAAAACCGACGCAAGCGCAACAAATAGCACCGTAACCAATATCACATACTCCGTAAGTAACTTCCTTCGATTCTGGCGCAGTCTTTGATGGCTTGTCTAGGGCAATGTTGCATCAGGCATACGCAAGTTTGGTGTCTTAGTGGACCAAGTCGGTCACCACCAATCCCCCTCACGTACCCCCATCTTGAGTCATCGTTTGTAGAGCTACCCTTCTACGCTTGGCACCCNTGGGTCAGGCGTTATCATCTCCGTCAGTAGCTCTCCCACCGTCTCTCGTTTCTCCATCAAGCCTTCATTGACATCTCTAAGTAGAATATCAATTTCGTCATTTCGGAGACCACCATCGCCGTCAACGGAAGTGCACAACAGGTTGCCATCAACTGTGGTGCGGGGTCATGTACTGGTGCGTTTGGAATAGCGGCAGCCGTCCTTCAGCTCTGAGCTTCCGCCACTAATGCACATACAGGAGTCTGGGACTGGTCGTACCTCTCCGTTTCGGGTGGCAATAACGGCTCGGTTGTGAACTTTGACGGAATATCAGGATTCACTGGGTGAGCAACAGCAAATTGGTATATTCAGAAGCAAACCATCGTACGCTACTACGAATCGAAATCGAATTATACACTTTTCTATGATGCTCTACACGCCTACGACTTACCTGGAGAGCGTCGTCATGAGGATTGCCTCTTTGAAACTTTTTCGGTATAGTCGACCCTTGCTTCTAGGCGCGTACGCTGTAATCCACATCATTGATGGCCCCTACTTCCTTGGGAAGTAAATACCCATCTTTCTATCTCGTGGCTGACCATACCTCGTAGGCATATCCTCGCATGATTGACTGTCAATATCAATGTGATCAATTTTCCTCAATTTTTCCAGCCGCGAACGAGCGGGCCGCCTTGAATGCGATCTTTCCATCCGTCGATAAGAAGGGTCTACAGAGTATCGAAGAGCTGGCGATCCGGCTAACTTTATCCATCGCGCGTAGGGTCGCGTACAGCCGTTGCTTAACAAAACATGACTGTGCTCACAACTCCATTCAACTCCATTTAGCTCAGTTTCTCCGTCCCGACTCCATGAGAATTCGTTCTTCAAGGACTCTCTTCAGAAGAGTGCTGAAAGCTTGGTCTCATAGTCATCTTCCATTTCATTTAGGTGTGGATATTTTCGGGTACTACGTCTATTAATGGCTCCTGACATAAAGTTGGCACATACAGAGAATGAATTGCCAGCACCATTGCGGAACAGGCTAGTTACATGCGTCTTTCCGAACTCTGACCCACGCTCATCAGTGACGGTAAAATCGCATGCCCTTCTCTAACTTCTAACAACGCTTCGATTCAAATGCCGGCCCGCCCAACGACTGTCCGTTGACTGTCCGGGAGGGGGTTTAAAAAGAGTCTTGGGTCTTGGGTTTATCCAAGAAACCAACTTACAATGCTTGGGTACCTCCTCTTGGCTGCTCCATTCGTCCAGCCCGCTCTCTCTGCTTGCGTCGGCACTATCTCATCATTGAGTGATGTCGCGGATGCCGTAAAATGCACCACCGTCAATATCAACAGTTTCACCGTCCCCGCTGGTCAAGGCTTCGAACTCAGTCTCCTTGATGGATCTACGGTCAACCTCAGTCAGTCGATCGAACCCATCACGAATATTGATCTCTGACTTCCGTATTAGACGGCGACATCAAGTTTGGAAACGCAAACTGGGCAGGTCCGCTTTTCACTGTAAGGTTGGTCTGTTCGATTTATTGGCCGTCCTGAAATCATTCTGATGATTCCTCCTCCTCCCAGCGGCAAGTCGATTACCTGTAAGTTGGTCCAACGGCATTTCACTTTGCCTCGGACTTAAAACCGCTGTAGTCAACGGAAATGGACACACACTCGATGGAGGAGGTCCCTTCTACTGGGTTTGTTGATGGCTCTTCTGTTTCAATCAGTGCATTGAATTGACAAACCCTTCAGGACGGTCTAGGAGGCAACGGTGGCGTCACAAAGCCTGCACCAATGATCAAGTAGGTTTTTCACCCCATGGGCTGGCTTCATCTTCTCAATTGGTCTAGGATCCGCATCTCTGGTTTGTACCAAGTAAGCTTCATTTTGATGTACCGACCCTAAGGTTAACGAACCCCTCCAGGGTGTCAAAGTCCTCAACTCTCCGGCGCGGACGTATTCGGTGTCCAACCCTGCGCCATTGGTCATGTCCGATCTTACTATCGATAACTGTGAGCGATTACCCTGGTATCCTCCGCTAAATTGACTCACGTATATGGCTATAGCTCTTGGCGATCAACCTAACTCGAACAGCGGGGGAAAAGCTGCGGGTAAATGATCTTCTCGTTGTGGGGAGTTGACAGTACCTTGACATAACATGGACATTCAGGACACAACACCGATGGTTTTGACTGTAGCACCACCGATCTCACCATTCAAAACAGGTACGCTTCAAATATGGAGTGCTATCCGTGCGTGCTAATGATGTGTGTTGTTCAGTTGGATTCACAACCAGGTATGCCCATGGCGTTGGATCCTTGTAGTTGCCAATTGACGACCATTGTGCTCTCCTCTAGGACGACTGTCTCGCCATCAACAAGGGAGCTAACATCGTCTTCAAAGGCAATACCTGCATTGGTGGTCATGGTATCTCGGTCGTAAGTTTAAATTTGCTTTCTAGCCATGTTCGTAATGCTGAGCCATCGAAGGGGTCCATTGATTCCGATGCTACCGTCAACGGCATCGTGATCACTGGTAACACCATTACCGACAAGTGAGTGAATTGCCTGCGGAGATGGGATGGACTAAACTCAATATGCCCGCAGTGACAATGGCTTACGGATTAAGACAAAAGCGGCTGCTACTGGCAGCTCTGTCACCAACATCACCTATTCGGTCAGTCGGCTTCTGTCCGTCCTAGTATTTGTATCCCTGAATACTGATTGTCGAATTACTTCATGCAGGGAAACATCGCCACTGGCATCCGCAAATACGGTGTCATGATTGACCAAGTACGTTATCTACTATCCCCGTATAGCTGTTGCTTTGAATGCCGTCCTCGATGCTCATCTTTGTTATTGTACTTCTTTTAGAGTTATCCTTCTACTCTCGGGACGCCCGGTACTGGCGTGAAGCTTTCTGTCAGTCCTTTATACTTCTGCTTATTATCCTTTCGGCTCGACTGACCGGTTGATGGTATTGTCCTGATGTTCATTATTGATCAAATCAGGGCGTCAACTTCGTAGCACCTATGTCAAGTGTTTCTGTTGCTAGCGGCGCTCAGCAGGTCGCAGTGAATTGCGGCGCCGGAGCTTGCACTGGTGCGGCACCGCCTTGTTGTTCTTGGATAAGATTCATTCTCTGATACTTCTGTCCTGACTTTGTAGGGACATGGGATTGGTCTTATCTCAAGGTGTCAGGCGGGAAGGCTGGTTCCATTGTGAACTTTAATGGGATCAGTCACTTCACACTTGGTGTTGGAGGAACTGGTTCATCATCGCCAGCTACCTCGGCCTCTTCGAGTACTCGTGCCTCGACCTCGACCACCCGTACTAGCTCTACTGCAGCCTCGACGCCAACAAGTGGCGGAACCGTTGCACAATACGGTCAATGCGGCGGTTCTGGCTGGACCGGCGCTACAGGTAAGTTGTTGTTTTCGATCCACGTGTTGTCGATTGATTGACAAAATGCATAGTTTGTGTATCTCCCTTCACATGCCAAGCGCAGAATGAATGGTATTCTCAATGCCTATAGATGGTGTCGGATGACCGGCCTTTGCTTACCTCTGAGCTCGATGTAATAGTACTTTCGAAGATAGGATCCATGATAGGGTCACAGCCATTCTCCTATTCACGTTAAGGGATATGCGTGACGTGGTCTAAAACGGTCTGCTTGATCCTTCCCCTCATGCTTTTGCTTGTCGTTTCAGCGCGATGCTCCGCGTCCCCACGAAACCCACAGCTGAAATAGTTCCTGACATCGAAGGGCATCGAGAAAAACTCGACGCCGATCGGTCTCCAACCAGTTTTTCATGCAAGAACACGGCGACCGCTGGGTTTCAGTGGGAGACTGCGCTCGTCCGGTGACGCAGCTATGAAGCTCGGCCAAATTCCTGATGTAGATGTAGCGATTCACTATTGAGGGTGCAGAGTGGGCGATGCTCGTGGTCTTGTAACGTGAGCTGTAACTCGCGGATTCTCCGAATGGCTCCTAATTTAGACCGCCATCAATCCGAGCTCCCGTCTCATGCCATCAGTATCAAGACATGTAACGAGTTCCCGCCCCACACCTATGGAGACAGACCGCTACTGACCCCATGCACATGTACGTCGCTTCTTTGGGTTTCTCACTGTCCAAGCGAAGTGGGATGCGCTTACTTGATTGGGGCTGCTTCGACGGAGATATAGATAGACATGACGGAAGATCGCGAAGACCAAACGCTGTGGGAGCCTCTGTGTATGGATGGCAGTGGTCGCAGTCGTCCATGGGGGCGTCGGTTTGATGGGCCGGTTTCGAGCAGTATCGTCGACCTCGACAACCAATGCATCCATCGAGATCAAACCGGGAGCTGTTAGGACGGCCCACCGAAACGGGCATATGTTACTCAACGTTTGTATATGGATATTGGCCAGTCATTTACACCCATGACAGATGTCGAATCGGTCAGAATCACGGTGAGATTCGTGGAAGGATATATAACATGCAGGTCCTTATCTTAAGTTGGTGGTGAAACGCATAGGGGGGNAAGGCCCCGCATTCCGAGCGAAAGATGCGTTTTCATCGTGAATTGACGAGCCATCTCTGCCAAGTTGATTGTTGCGATATTGGCTCGATTTAGGCTCATAACTGTGAATGCAGAGATGACATCAGAAAACTGCTTTTTAAATTAGATGGTACAATGCATATGATGCTTACCATTGCACGAAATTTCTCTGATCCGAAGGGTTCAAGATAAAAATTGTCTGTAGCATCAGTAGGTGAGATTGATGCGTTCGAGAGTCAATCCAGTGCCCTTCGGAGTGCGGGGAAATTGTATTTACAGATGAGTAGGCTGCAGGGAGGCAAGTCAAGAAAAGTGTCCCATGGGGTACCTGGCTTGGGAAGACGGAGAATCATTGGCGAGTGGATGAGGGCGTTCGTGCAGCTGAGTACGGGCACACCGATTCAGCGACAAGGCAACAATAGCTGGAGGGGATATCCATATTGGGCAGGGGAAGAATAATGCGTGGGAATATACACAGGGCATTATTTCGTATTTGAGGGTATTTGGCGAGCGGAGATTGAATTATTATCTGTGATAGCTTCCCACCGCCTTCGCCCACCTGCAACTTGTACTCGACGACCATTTCTCCTACCAACACAGTCTTCGCCCTCCGCCGCTCATCCTCGGACCACAGAGTCCCCCCGCGTCCTCACCTATGGCTTCCACCGCAGGCCGCAAAAAATCCATAGTCTCCAGCACAGGGCTGCACATCGACACCCCCGTCGCCAACAACACGCTGCTCAACAAGTCCGCCTCACAATCTGTTTCTCTCTACCAGAAATGCTCGGCCCTCCGCGCAAACCTCATGCGGCTTCAGGGCTTTGGCCAGTTCTTCGAGATGGCCGCGCAACCCAATGCCCGACAGTCAACCGACCCCGTAACCCAGATCTGGGACGTTCTATCACTTGGCATCCCTCTCTGCTTCATATACAACAAGGTCTCCTTCGAAGGACACGACCCAGTCCCATCACAGCACTTTGAAACCTACGATCGCTCAGAGAAGGGCAATAAACGCTTCATTATGTGGTTCGTTATGCGGATAAAGGGGATGCGCCAGGCAGGGTGGGAAGGCTGCGAAGAATTCACCGTGACGGACCTCCTCACCAGGGACTCAACGGACGGTCTTGTAAAGGTGTGTCCCATCGATCATGTTAGTGTGTGACCCGACAAACATCTTGCCTCGTGCCTTGTTCGTTACAGGCAGTCGACACTGTCACAGCCCTGGTCAACCAGCTGCCTTCGAATGCCTTCGAAGACGCCCCCAAGTCCCCGCCAGCTACTTCCCAACACCCTTCCACTGTTTCTCTTCAATCCGAGGGTTCCCTCACCCAGCCAGTGAACTCGCGTGAAAAAGATCGTCTACATATTGTCCGTGAGATAGTCGAAACGGAACGCAAATATGTTCAAGACCTCGAAGTCATGCAGGTAAGCGCACAAAGCCATTGCCGCGCTGGTTACTTGCTACAACTCACCGTTTGCCTCCGCAGAAATATTCAACTGCGCTCGCTCAGGGCAATATCATGGACCTGGACACGATACATCTTCTTTTCCCAAATCTCAACAAACTCCTCAACTTCCARCGTAAATTCCTTATTCGCTTGGAGAGTATGGCCGAACTTCCTTGGCCGGATCAGCGCTGGGGCCAGGCGTTTTTGGATTGTGTGAGTGTCGCCCACATTAGACAATCCATTGTATCTGTCGARCTTACTGACGAATACYCCGKAACAATAGGAAGAAGAGTTCATCGTYTACGAGCCATATTGYGCCAATTATAATTCGGCCTCTGAACTCATGATGGCAAACGAAGACACCCTYTCTGTGAGTTGCATTCTATGTCCTTGTGTTGGCCTAGCAACACATGGGGAGATGCGGTTGACCCCGAACATTTCAACTTACCATATGCGGTCGACAGGCCCTTAACCATTTGATCAATGTAAAAGGCGAACTCGCCGCCTTCCTAATCAAGCCAGTACAGAGAATATGCAAATATCCTCTCCTCCTTGATGTGAGTTCCATGTCAGAYGCACATGATAGTTTTGATTGATCGCTTTTTTCCAGTCCCTCATCAAAGCTGCGAGCCCTGATGATTATCCTCACTATGAGGAGCTCAAAGAGGGATCCGTCGCTGCTAAGCGTATCACCGACAAGATCAACGAGGCRCARCGCCGTGCCGATAACGAGCAAACGGTGAAAAGTCTYTCSGAACGCGTTGARGACTGGAAAGGCCATCAYCTATCCAACTTCGGSGAACTCCTMCTSGACGATGTGTTTGTTGTCACYAAATCTGAAGTCGACCGCGAGTATCACGTCTTTCTCTTYGAGAAGATYATACTCTGCTGTAAAGAAGCACTTTCCCTTCCCCCGAATAGCGCGAAGAAGGTTTCGAAGAACCCGAAGAAGCAACCTGGAACTCCGGGACCTAACATTCCTAGCTTGCCTGGCCAGCCTCAGCGCAAGAACACACCGCTACTACTAAAAGGCCGGATATTCTTGAACAATGTCACTCAAGCCGTCCCTTCCAATCCCCGTCATTCAATATGTAYGTCTACTCTGYTTGCCTTCGGCACAATACTCAATYGYYCTTACAGCTTCGGCCRTGCCCCCTCAATATCCTTTGGCTGTCTGGTGGCGCGGCGACGATGATCTRGAATATTTCACCCTGCGGTGTCGTAGAGAAGATCAAATGAAGCAGTGGGAAACGACSATCAACCGACTCATTCGTGAAGCCACCGCCCGTCGCGCRACCGAGCGAGGCCTCCGAGGCATCGCAGCCAATTCTCATCATAGTTACACCTCAAGCAACAGCACMTCCATCCGCCCTTCACGACAACCCTCYGCCTCATTCTCCCACCATATCACGACACCCTCTACAGCCTCTCAATCATCCTATCCCACGGGCTTCCCAGCTCATCCGTCCGGTGGCCCTCATCGGCGACTCAGTCCCTACGGTGACGACATCAACGGTCAGACGACCCCTTACCCTAGTGGTCCAGATGGCTACCCCCCTCACGAAGGCTTTGAATTCGARCCTGATGATGAAGACGAATTCGAAGATTATCCCCCAGTCAACTACCCTTCGTCAGGGAGAGGTACACCCCTTGGCGTTCGACGTGGCAATGCCCTCAGCATGCCTCCTGAACGCGATCCCAACTACAACCWTGATCGATCACGGGCCCAAACAGAGGACTCAAACGGTCCAGTGATGGCCCAATGGCGCGCGAATGGTCTTCCATCATCTGCGGCGTTACGCCCGATCACTCCCAGGCTGAACTCGGCTACCAGCTACACCTCCGAAGCAAGCTTCGGCAACGGTGTTTCGAACAACGTCAACCGACCACTTTCACGGCCATCATTACGCAACCAATCTAGTTCATCACGACTAAAGGTTGGATACGATTCCCCAGGGATATCTGTCAACACATTGCCGCCTCCACCCATGAATCGGTCTAGAAGCGCCAGCCAACCGAGCGCATATGTTCCCAAGAGCATCCCACCTCCGCTGCCATCACCTTGGGACCCACGTGCAACAGCCTCGGCTACGAGTAGCAAGCGTGGTAGTGGTTCAAGTGAATCTACTGGTGATAGCTCGGAGTACTCGCCGAACAGCTCCTCACCGATCACGCCTTACGGTTCTAGCGACTCGTCCTTGGCTAATGTGGGCATGCGTCACCCACCGGTCAAAATYAAGGTACACTTCAACGAGGATATCTTTGTGATACAAGTACCTCGACAAACGGAGTACGATGACCTCGTGGAGAAGGTTGGACGCAAGATCCGACTGTGTGGACCGCGWAGGGACGATGGACCTCTACGAGTGAAGTACAGAGATGAAGATGGCGATATGGTCTCACTGGGGTCAACGGAAGATGTCCAGATGGCTTTCGAGCAATATCGACCAGGCGGCCAAGTGACTCTGTTCGTCCAATGACCTTGTTTCTGACTGCCCCCTCTCTTCTCTCTCCTCCCGCTCTTTTCACACTCTTATCTACCGCTTTACCTATTTATCCACTTCATTCATGATTGCTCAAAATTCATTTGGCAAAGCACTTCTGACCGACACTGGCTACCTCCCTCTCCAACTCCTCTCCCACATTCGTCCCTTTGCTCTCCCTCTTTTTGGATTACTGGTATACTACGTCCATGACACACTATCCTTAAGCCCACCCTCTGTTTTCTACGTTTTGGCTAGTTGAACCTTTTTTCCAACGGCCGTGTATTTGGTTATATGAGGACGTAATCTCTCTCTTCTACATTCGTTCCACTCTTTTCATTGCATTTTCGGTTATCTCTCCCAACGGTGTTCTGCTCACTTTCACTCTCACTCTCATTCTCTCTACCTATCTACCATGGGGATGTCAGCCTTCGGACGGCATTGTCTACATAAGGAGTATCGGCTGTTCATATGTATCATTTCCTTTAGAGTCTTTCTCAATAAAATTCATTCAAATTCTCGATTTTTGTCGACCTCTGAGTCTAATGCCTTTACTTCAAACATCAAGGCACACGTACACTTTGCATATGCTGACGACATCCTTGCCACATATCATGGAAAAGGATAGACGTCCTTTTGGAAGTTTTTTGGGGTTGACTGTGGAACACGAGTTGATGCAGTTCCTGGAAGATTGGTTCAACAAAACGAATTTCAGATAGATATAAAAAANTCGGATTGTTCACTACTATCGTTCATCGTTCAACGCAATCGAGTGTCCATCATCGTGGACTTCTCACTCTGTGAGTAACATCCCTATTCTACGACTGCTATCAACGTCCTCAACTGAAAGGTGGAGGCGAAGGAGTTCGACTTCCACTCGGAGATGGGCGCTTAGTCAGGGATGAGTATTCCCAATCGGGAAACCTGGGGCACAGGTGACCAGGACTCCAAACTCAACTCAACCCCCCGACCATCGCCCTGGAAATTCCCAAGGGCTGAGACCCATGGCACCTGGTCGACGGCGTGGCCAGCATGCTCAACAACTCTCGACCGCCCACCAACACGAACAGAATAATGCCAATGAGACCGCAACCATGGATCCAAGGGGACCCACTGACTCTGAGCTGTTCATCGACCCAATGCTAGGTATACCGTTGGCTGTCTTCATTGAGAAGGATGTTCAGGACAGGGACCTCTTGAGTGAGCTTGTCACGGTGAGTAGCGTGTCATTTAGGCTTTCTTACGCTCGGAAGGCTTGAAGGAGCTATTTGGTACAACGGCGTCGCGGGAAACGCGTCGCCGCTTGAGTTATTCACTCATAAGCTTCATGGCTTCGCGATAGAATTTCACCGCTCTGATATGTGGTTTTTGATAGAAACATGGCGGTATCGTGTCTCCCGGGTACAGCAGTGTGCCGTACATCCTAGGTACCGTATTTGTTTTCGACGCAGCAGCGGTCCCTTTGCTGAACAGCGTACTACAGTTGACCCATTGAAACCTTCGGGTCAGAACTTGTATCGTCAATATGCGAACAAGAAAGGCAAGGTCATCCTGGATGCACGCTGGGTCCAGGATTGTGTCAATGCAGGCCATCTCCTAACCTTTCACAATAATTGGGGTGGTTGCAAAGTCACAGGCGACGAAATGTGCGTACGCATACGGTCGAAGTGGATGGTTTTCTCATACAGGTTTTTACAGGAACACCCAGGCGCCTGCCTCCAATCCTGTTGTCAGTGTGGTATCGGTAGGCGTCCCGACAAATCCATTACCACCAAGCAGTGAACTTGTGTCTGCGCAGTCTCGCAGACGAGATGTGAGACCAACACCTGACATACCGCCAGCTCCTGTTACCCATATACAACCGATACAGACGGTCCAGTCTCCTGCTCCGTCTCACCCTCCCYCCCTTGCACCGTCCCAAGATACCCAAATACCACCACCCGTCCATCCCGTGGTCCAGCCAAATTTTCCATACCCRATTCTGTTCGCCCATCCTCATCCGCGCCCTATTCACCCTACCCCGGAAGCTCCGTGGCCACCTCAGCCTCCCATGACACTCGCTCCAGCTCATATTGCGCCCCARCAAACGCAACACATAATTCCACGCAACCCGGAAGGCTGGGACGGATACGAACCACATGCTCCTCCCATYTCGAACGATCCTGTCTCATACGACTATCGTTACAGGGATGAGCAATGGGGGCAGCCTCCTCGCGGCGATTACTATGGACCTCTGTTTGATGAAGATAATTATGAGCAACCTCATTCTTATATCGAACAACCACCTCCAGTTCCGTTACCTCCAGCCACTGAACCATCGCCCCCAGTTGATTCTTCGTCCACACCCGCGGGTCCGCCGATTGCTGGTCCGTCCACCGTTTCAGAAACGCAGGAACGACCTCGCGGCCGWAAGAGGATGCGCGGCCAGGTAATTTCATGTCTCCGTGCTYTCGGTAATATAGAACTCATGCATCCAAGTCTCAGTCCAATGCRCCGGCCGCGCCTGCTACTTCGCTTGTRGCCAACGCTACTAATCCCCCTGCCAGGTCTCCCACACCGCCCGCTCGTGTGGTCAAAAGTACATACGGCGGTAATCTMTTCACYGCAGAAGACGTAGTTTATCTCAAGAAATACATAGACTATTGCCAAGATCAAGGCTTGGTCCTTAGGTTCGGCTGGTTCTCCTYAATCCTCTATTTCAGCTCATCATTTCCCTACTCCCAGCCTCCGTGAGATATGYGAACGAATTGCAGTCAAGGTTAGTTCTGCCAAAGCMAAAGCAATTTATTTCTGATGTTCTGACCATCCATGACAGGCTCCCCATCATACGTATGCTTGATCTCTCGAATGTCTTTCCCCGTGGCTCCAACTGAATACCCTCYYAAGGTTTTATTCATGGCGGCGATATTGTAACAAGCATCAGATTCGCCTTGGTGGATATATGATGAGCCAACGAGCCCCCTCGCCGCCTGATGAGCACGACCAYRRTTCTCTAGATGATCAAGACACTTTGGATGAAGATCCGATTGATCTTGASSSTCAAGATCAACACATTAGCCAGCCAGTACCGTATGAGWCGCAACCTCGCAATCGGTCTCCAACTCCCCCTCGGGCGTTATTCAGAAGTACTACCGGCAAAGGTGTCGCTTTCACCCAGGAAGATGTTGCCTTCCTCGTACGCTTCATGCAATACCGAAGGTGAGCGTCCCCAAATTCTGATTCTGATTTGACTTTTCGACGCTCAATATTCCCTATTCAGATCGCAGGGYCCATTGGACATGGTCGCCTTTTGGAAGGATGTAGCTACGAAGGTGATCATTTTCGTTTTCTGATATCATTGTGATGTATGATTTTCYCATTTGTATGTTCGCAGGCTCCTCATCATTCTCGTGCGTCGTGGATGAAATACTGGCGGCGGCATAAGCACGAGCTGGATCGGACCGAGGGTGATGAACCGCTACCAGCGCCGCCTGATAAGAAAATGCGCTACAGTCGAGAAGATGATATTCTACTCGCCCGATACTTTGCTGAGAATCCAGAGGGTACATTGGACAAGAAATTTCAGGCATTTGGTCGCTTGGTTTGTCTTCCCTTCTTTCTGCTCTGMTCTGACRATCATTGTTAACAATTTTGATGCTTTTTGCTCTTCTTCYWTCACACATCCAGTACCCACACCACCCGTGGAAGGGTTGGCAAGAACATCATCGAATACATAAAGCCAAGATTGATCATCTCGTYAAGCAAATAAAAGACGGTGAACCTATTGAYGTGGAGATGACCGCYCCCTCCGCCTAGATTATCACTTCCGTTTAATAAYCGTTTATTACTTAGAAGCTCATGTGTAGTTATGTACCTTGTGCGTYGGAAGTNNGTANGNANTNGTAATTACGCGGAGTMAGTGNTNNTTGCTTCCGTTCCGAGATGGATCGGTGTGGCGTTCAAATATTTGATTATCTTATCTCGGGACCTTCTTCGACCGCAACCATCACCATCYACCTCACATGCCAGAGTACCTTACCCAAGAGCAAATAGACAAGGTACCCGTCTACTAGCGCACTCTTGTTATCGCTYACCAGATCAGACGAACCTGTRTATTTACTAGTTCTATCAATCCGGGTGCGTCCGACTATCCATCTACRTACATTACCAGCACTTTCTGATACGACGGCGTCTTCAGGTATCTCGTCATACCGGGGTTTCTTGATCGTACAGAAGCAGATACACTGCTTCACCGTTCAAAACAGMTTCTGGAGGAATTCAGTATAGATGATCACCCGTTGGTGTGTAGCCAGTTCTCGAACAGCTTCAAGTGTTAATATAGACTTGACCGGACCTTCTACCAGACCAAGTTCACCACAGGTGATGATAATCATGTTGGGGATGACTACTTCCTTTCCTCGGGTGACAAAATGTGCGTGTGTCCTGCCATTGTTGAAGGGGTTCGTTCCAAACATTCACTATGATCGTCGCAGACGTTACTTCCTAGAAGACGATGCTGTGGACGCTACAGGGAAGTTGACTCGTCCGAAGGAGAAAGCAGTCAACAAGATTGGACATGCATTGCATGAACTTGATCCTGCTTTCTGTAAAGTTACTCTGGAGAACGAACGCTTGAGGAGTTTGGTGAGGGATTTGAAGTTCCATCGTGACCCAGTGGGTAAGTCTGATTTCTGGGCCACGCAACTCAAGGTGATGCAGTCCTCATCCGCATATCCTTCTCAGCGTTACAGTCCATGGTCATCACTAAGCAGCCTCAGATCGGAGGAGAGGGTGAGTCTTGTACACGGTCACCGATATCGATGTTGTGTGATCGTCTCACACGTACACCTTAGTCCCCGAACATAACGATTCGTAAGCCCTTCAGCGCCGTTCAAGTATAATCAAGTCGCTAATGCTTTCTTCATCAGTACGTTCCTTTACACGGACCCACCTTCTGCACTTGGTTTCTGGATCGCCCTGGAACAATGTACGTCATCTAAYGGGGCCYTATCCTTCGCCCCAGGCTCGCACAAGACCGCCCCTCTYACGAAACGCTTCGTTCGCCTTGCCGAGGGCGGAACTGGCTTCGAAMGGATCCTCTCTGTCGAAGMAGAAAATGTGATATCCGAGAAGCACAAGGGCCAATACATCCTRGAAACTTGCGAACCTGGTTAGTTCACGTTCACCTTTTCATCTCGCGTTCCATTSTTTGATTGCCNACNACTGACATYGAACACAACGTTRCATTGAAGGCGATCTCGTCCTCATCCATGGCTCAGTCYTGCACAAATCTGAGCGAAAYACGAGYCCTAAYACKCGCTTYGCGTATACATTCCACATGATTGAATCCCCTCCGTTTGCGGCCTATGATGAGAAGAATTGGCTACAACCAACGCCAGACATGCCATTCTCGAAGATATTGGCCTGATTTCAAGATCAGGAAATGTGAGGAATTGGTGTGCTTCGTCGTATTATACTCGAAGCCCACGAATGCCTGGGCAACGGAGGATGCATAGCGTTCACGCTGCAGATGGATATGACGCAAGGGTAGTGGCGTTGTAAAGTAACGAATATAACAGTGTAAAGATTCGTAAATGAGGATAGGAAATGGGGAACGAATACACAAGAAGAGTCCAAGATACATCTCAGTGAGAGAAAATCGAAGGCGGATGGTAATAAGATACAGTGTTGCAATCTTTAAGATATTTCATGTCTTGATGGTCGTACGATGACGTCGTCATCGTCAAAATAAYTAGTAGGCATCCTTGCGACGCCTGTATCTGCCGAACACACCGCACACCGAAGTGCAGAATCCCAACAAGAGGGCGACCAAAGCACCAAGCGTCAGCCAGTTGGCGTTGCCGTATTGCGCTTCAGCTCCGTTATCGCGGAAGCGGTTGCGCGCAATTCCAAAGAGGACCATATCAACGATCCAAGCAACGAGGGTGACCACTGTAGCCAGGCCGGAAAGGAGAGTCATCATTATCGTTCCAAATCGTGAGTAGGCGGCACCACATAGGCCGAATAGGAGCGCAAGTCCTGCGAATCCAGCAGCTAAAGGAGAAGGTTTGAGTRATTGTTCCGACGATTGGTATGGATGAAGACAAATACCGATTGGGTGGAGAATCAGTATTCTCGTGAGCGTACGCAGAGCCCGAGAGTTAATATCCTCGCTAAGTAGAAGAAAAAACAGGTAAGTCTTTTTGTTTTGAGAAAGGGAAATGCACGTACTCTAGCGGCGAATTGCTGGGAACGAAGTCGTAGCCGATATGTGTGTCGGAGCCTGTGTAACCGAAGACACCATAGCGTATTTCTTGGCCACCAGTTTGAACATTGAGGAATGATATTCTATCCCATGTAGGAACAGAAACAGAAACCTAGGAGCCGCACATCAGATAAAGTAAGTGGTTGAAGGGAAAAGTGAGACATACGAAGATAAGCAGTACAGCTGCTGCGAAGCAGAAAAAGAGACCTGGAAGAGCTGCTCCGGCGGGCATTTTATGATACAACTGCAATGCGGGGTCAACTAATATGTTTTGGGCGAGTGCATGGTTGTACTAACTTGGGCTTGAAAGGGTCGGTGGTGGTGGAAGGACAAGTCTGACGCGGGMSTTNGSTTTTTGGTTGGGNTTTATATCTTCTTCCGCACGTGGAGCTCTGNWTGGTTGCCAAATTGGGAAATGACGTAGGGGCTACGTCTWGCCTCACAGCCACTCGATTGCACCAACTCCATGCCAAGTCGGAGCGGAAGCGACAACGAGTCGATTACCCGGCGTGYAACATCGATAYTACATCCTACTTGGTCCCATAGTGAAGTAAAGMCTGGATCCTTCGAACGACTTATATCGAGGAGAACCTGAAGCTCACGAAACTTCCGTCCGTGTAGTGTCCATATACTCTGATATTCTTGGAAGTGCAAATTCCATGGAGGGGACTGCCCCCAGCTTATCCGCAGCTTGTCTCAAGCGCAGSAGRWCTTCTTGGGCGGCGAGGGCATCCAAGCTAACTGCGATCAGCTGGTGGACGATGTGGTTCACCCAGACAAAATATTGCATCGCAAAGGACCAGGGTAATTGTTACTACTGTACCTTTCACAGATAGGTGGGATCGCTAAACTTTTCGAATATCTTCCTCATAGCTTATCTGTAAATCCTTCGATTCACTATCAACAGAGCCTTCTGGTTCCGCCGCAGTTTGACCTTCTGCGAAAGGATAGGATTGTGAATCAGGTCCCCCAGAAGGAAATATAGGTGAGCCCTTACCCTCAAAGTGCACAGCATGTCTGTCTGGACCGAATATACCACAAGCTAGGATCAATCCACATGATGCAGCTGCCATAATAGYCTGCACAGTTCCCTGTCGAGAAAAGGCGATGCATCAACAACATTGAGATGTCAAGCTTTGAAAGTACCACCTACATAGTCTGGTTGGTCTACCCCATTAACTTGCTTCCGAATTCGCAATCCAGCAGTAGCCTCGATAAAAAAAATCAGCCYTCCCGTCGGCAGGGTATCTGATCCAATGAACGACATACCTCAATTTGTGACGCAGCACTGCTCGCGGCGTTCCCAAGTTGATAAACTGTACCAGGATAAAGAMCACGGAAGGCAGGAGGCGCTAGCTCATTGAGGTACACGGCCACGGTACCTAACCATGAAACCATCAGCTGAACTCAAAGATCGGAGGAGTGGGCACGAACCCCAGCCAATATTGACTCCCAGCTATTAGGGACGAATCAGGCGGACAGGGGGGTTTAGAGAAGAGAATTACGGACCTGGAAGAAGAATGCTCCGACGCTCAGCTTCGCCCATGTAGAAGGCAGAATCCATCTGAAAAACTGGTCAGCTACAGAACGGTGCGTATTACTTACAGCCACACTTACAAAGGAATGAAAGAGCCGCACCAGACGCAGGCGAGGATCAACGTCAATTTCCGCCCAAGGAATTGGCTAACGAAGCCGCCAATAATCGCGCCCACTATGGCACCGGCCTCTCCGATGATATTAGCCTGCGTAGCCAAGGAAGAAGAGAAACCTTTGGTATCTTGCATGAACGTCGTATAAAGGTCTTGCGAACTGTGTGAGAGCTGAGAGAAATGAGTAGATGTGAGTGAGCTCTGACATTAATCGTGTCGGGCTTAGACTCACGAAGTTCAGTCCGGCGCACAGAAGAATTCCTATACGATAGTTTAACGTTTGAGGATCGAGCGATCGTAGATTAGACTGAAACTCACCATATATCCAAAGACCCCAGTGCTCTTTCAGCATGGTCTTTAACGATCGGAAGAAAAGTTTCGTTGCTTGAGATGCAGGTAGGCCCTTCTTCCGAGTTCGAGCGTACAAGGCACTTTCGGGAAGGAGAGCTCGGATGAAGGCAGCTAGCGTGCTTAACCCAGCTCCGACCCAAAATATTCTAACGGCAATAACGGTACATTCGAAGGCGGTATTGAAAAAGGTTCCAATGCTTACGTGCGCCATGATTGAGGAGTTTCCGGGACGAGAAAAAGGTTAACGACTGAGGCGATCAACTTTTAAGTTGTGAGCTAACAGGACGAGTTCATTTCCTTCCTTTACCAACTCACATAGCCGCCTGAATAGGCAGTCAGCTGAGTGGCTGATAATAAAGATAAAGGATATACCTGGGTACCCGACTAAAATACGTATGATGTTGGCATTAGACTTCGGAGGGCCTAAGGGGAGTACTCGCTCACTTTGCATGAATCCTGAATAGAGGCCTCTGGAAATGACAGGCATATTCCTATAGTGCGCATGAAGAGAGTACTCGAAGTAGGTGATAGGTTTGACGTACTCCATAGAAGCTGCACTGGCTAAACCCTAATCAAGCTACCTTTCAGCCGTTGAACGTCTAAAGGGAGGATACATCACTGACCCAGACACCACCCATTGCTTTGGAGACGTGAACATTAGAATAGGTAGCGTCGGATGCACGGTGAAAATGCTTTACCAATCCCAAACATCGATCGAACACCCAGGAACCCAGAGAAAGTGGTTACGAATCCGGTAGCGACTTGTAACGCTGCGAGGTAAGGTGATGACAAGAAACCCACATGATAGTAAGTAAAACTTCTGCCGAGAAGAATGAGGAACTTGCCTGCGATGATGACGAGGTCCAGAATAAGTGGCCATTTACGACCAAACCGATCAGCGAGAAGGCCAAATATAGTCGCTCCAATGGGGCGTAAGAGGAGCGTTAGCGTGAGAGCGGTGGTCATTGCATGAGTACTACGGTTAAATTGGGCTTGCAACCTGACCACAGCATGGGAGAGACGGGGATTCAAATTGGGAGGGAAGGAAGGGCTTCTCGCTCTCACCTAAGAATTGTGAGCGAGACACAGAAGAAGTCATATGCTGTTGTGGCGTTCGATGAGTGGGTATGTCATCGCAAGAAGTTCAGTGTGTAGCTACCATCCGTGAACCAGGCCTATCAACATGTGTCAGTTCCAGTTACGACGCGAAAATATTCCGTTGACTGACAAACCACCCAGACCAAAACATAGCTTGTTGAAGCCATGTCAACTCTCGAAGTGCACGAAGGGGATTGAGGGCGTCTCGACTTCCTTTATCTTTGGGAAGCCTAGGCAAATCGAAGGGGACTTTCATCACGGTGTGGGGATGCAATGCGAGCTGACACAAGGACCTTCGTCTTGAACTTGAGTCTTACGGTGCCTAAAGAATTCTGGCGAAGCTTGGGAACCAGAACCTACTCGCAGGCCGTTGTGTGTGGAAGGAGCTATATTGGTTATCGCGTTACGAAACTCATGACCATAGAAGCTCCAAATTTGAATGAAGAATTCAGACAACCAAGGAGAATGACAGTAAGCGGGAAGCTGGAGCATACCCTTCAAGTATTATTTCCGGTGACGATAAAGGAACGTGTGGGACCATCGAAGGTGTTGCAGACATGATGGGGTTAAGGGAACCGCATATGGACTTGGACTTGATGAAACTTTCATTCTCTCTTGATCGTACAGGAGTTAGACAGGGGAAAGAGTATCGTTACCCCGAATGCTCAACGTGTTCTTCATCGGCTTTACGCTCTGAACTTTCGTTCTGCTTCTCACAATGGTCAAGCACCATGCTTTCTTCGATAGCTGTCCTCCCGGCTATCAAATGTTTAGTCTGAGTGTGACGAATGGGTTTTGGCTGGCGCTCACATTCGAAACGGGAGGAGTGTTTCTCAGGCCCAAGGATGGCACATATAATGACCATCGCGCAGGAGGCGGCTGCCATGATAGCTTGAATAGTGCCCTAAGTATCCTGTTAGCCCCAACGAGAGAAGTGAAAAGTCGCTGCGAACGTAGTCTGGCTGATCGACTCCGTCGACTTCCTTGCGAACCTTGAGTCCAACAGTGGCCTTGAAAATGTCAGAAGAACAGGATCAGAGAAATAGAAGTGTGGATACACACCACAATTTGAGCCGAAGCGCTGCTCGCCATGTTCCCCATTTGATGGACGGTACCAGGGAAAGCACCTCGAAATGCCGGAGGAGAGAGTTCGTTCAGATGGATCGCTATCGAGCCTGGGGTAAAGGGATGTTAAGCCACGAGATTGAGGTAGAGGAATGGAGTAGAGGTGTTACCCCAGGCAACATTGACGCCAGTCTAAAATCACTTAATAGTCCGAGGAGAATACCATGTCGAGATACAGCACCTGAAAGAAGAAAGCTCCCGTAGAGAGAAGACCCCATGAGTCTGGTATGATCCAGCTGAAAGGAATACAATCAAGCGAAGTCCAGACATCTCGAGCTCCAGCAGACGTACAGAGGGATAAAAGCTCCGGCCCATCTGCGATAATAATTGAGAAGGGGAATGAGATCGAACACGCTCGACTGTAAACGCACACACAAGCAAGAATGACCGTCAACCTCCGACCAAGGAATTGACTGAGGTATCCACCCAGAGCCCCACCGATGAATGCCCCAGATTCGCCTACGATGTTAGCCTGGTTTGCTAGATCAGAGGAAAATCCCTTGCTGATTTGCATGAACGTCGTGTATAGGTCTTGTGAGCTGTGTGCGAGCTGGATAGCGATAAACGAACGTTTAAATCCTGGATGGAGGTACCTAACTTACGAACTGGAGTCCGGTGATGAAGATAATCGCTTGAGTGGTATAAGTGGCCTTACCCGTGAAAAATGGAAATGATATCTACCATAGACCCATAGTCCCCAATATTGGCGAAGCATGGTCCAGAATGCTTTGGAAAACGCCCTAGCTCTGTGACGTGCGCCAATGTTTTGCTTGTTGAGATTTCGACGCGAGCGTATGAATGCCGGGCTTTCAGGCAAGAGGGACCTGATAAATGCGGCAAGAACACTTATTCCTGTTCCAACCCAAAACATACTGGGGAGGGGAAATTCAATATGAGCCGTAGGAAGAAGATAGTCACGTACGAGCGCCAGCTGGATGGTGTATTCGGAACGAGGAAGATGTTGATTAAGGAGCCAAAAAGCTGGGGTAGAAGGTCGTAAGAAATGGTGTCATGCAGATGATGGATGTACCAACGTAACCACCTGGTGGAAGGCGTCAAACTCAAGTTGCGAGTTAACTGAGGGGTACTCACTTGGATACGCGGCTGGGAGATAGATTTAGAGGGTGACAATAACTGTATCCCAAACTGTCTGACCTTGAAGGAGCCCGGAGTACAAACCTCGGGATGATGGTGGCATGTTTCTTTGTATAATGAGGTCAAAAATCGAGCCGAGCGACAACGATTTTATCTCACTCGAATGCAGTCGTCCCAGCAAGGCCCTACATGCGGGTTCAACACAAGAATAGTCACTGTTGAAACACATATTACCCATACGCCGCCCATTGCTAATTTGTTGAGTTAGCCACAAAACGGAACAGGTTGTAGGAGCCGTTATTTACCTACGCCGTAGAGTGATCTCACAGCGAGGAACCCCGAAAAGTGAGTCAGGAAGCTAGTGATTATTTGTAAACCTTCAATGGGATCGTTTCAATGGTTAGAATAGGTCAACAAGTGGAATAGAGGGAGACAAACCGGCGATTAAGAGGAGGACGGAGACCAAAGGCCATTTCCTTCCGAAACGGTCAGAAAGAATACCAAAGATGAACGCCCCAGCGGGACGGAGTAGCAAAGTCAGAGTGATGGCTGTGGTAAGTGCATGAGTACTTTGATCAAATTGTTCTTGAAGACTGGAAGCTCTTAAGGTATGACGGCGACGATAAGAGCGAGGAAGTTTTACCGTAAGATGGTAAGAGAGACGCAGAAGAAATCAAACGCTGAAAACGTGTTGACGAGCTGGGGTCAGAGAAACCGCGAGAGGCGTACAATCTGTAAACCATGCCTATAAAGCCCATTTTATAAGTGAAGTAGTGGAGTATAAGTACTAGAAAAGTGACTTACGAACCAACCCGACCAGAAAATGGCCTGCTGCGACCAACTGAGGGCGGTGATGGCACGAATGGGGTTCAAAGTATAATCTGGACCTCCTCGAGTGGGTGGCTTGGGCAACTCAATGAAGAAACCCATGAGAGCGTGTATTCGCTGGGAATAGGTGCTATTGGCATTGGCTTTAAGAAGTTCTGAGCAAGTTTCGTAATGCTGAACCTAAGGATAGGTGCAAAGGGACACGGAGGACCGAAGCCCTAAGAGTTCTCATCAAATCAATGATGATGGCTCATGCGAAGGGTCATGAGGCTTGAGTGTCGTGTAGAATTGGTAAAACGGCTCCGCCAACGCATGCGACGAGGAGATGCCATATATTCCGGTTACAACATGGGTGTGTTCAATGAAGAAATGTGATCGGCCGACTAGCGCCCATACTCTAGTGACCCTGGCTGACAAGGCCTTGATCCCAACTTGATCCAATCCCAGTAGGCCTGCTCAATTCTAAACGAACGAAAACCATGAACGAAACTTGTTACAACGACGCCAAGTAGACTAGGACTTATATGGCAATTGTGTCCAAATGCGTACAGCGAGGCGAAGGCGACGACGGTGCCGCCAAGCCTTCGGTCAATACGCATTCGGAAACAGTTACTATACTTATCTTAGTCTTCTTGCTCAACTTTCGTGCATGGTTTTCGTGCATTTAGAATTGAGCGGGCCTAGTGCCCACTGCTGTTCGTCAGAAACTCAGACTAACGCTCTCTTTTGTATATCTTACTCAGAAAAGAGACCAAAACCGACTCCTTTTGCGTTCTAAGGACTAAAAGTTTACGATGGCTTTTGACGGTCAGTTTTGATCTATGATCTCACTGGAATTTCCTCAGAATTTGTCTCCGAGTCTGCCATGTCCCACCGAACATTATCACATCCCGGATTCGCTCAAAGTGAGTAATTTGCAGATGAGCTGACTTATTGCACAAAGCGACACACTAATAGGAAACGTCGTGTCCTGCGCCGCACGCAACCATGCGGGAGCCACCTGGTTCGGAGACATTGTTACCAGCTGGCTCAGCCCGGTATGAGAGCCTCGTGTCTGCAAGCTCTTTATTCTTCTTCCATTTGACTCTCTTTGCTTTGGCCGGACCAAAGGCATGTATATAAGGTAGGTCATTGACTGTTCTCGCTTTGGCACAGTAACCCATCTCCTGTGGCTCAGGTGCCCACTGTGGGCCACTACCACAACTCGACCAGTACAAATGGCCCGCGCTCAGAATGAAGGTGGCCACATCGACCTATCCCTCTATTCATTCTCTCGTTCTTTGCGCTCCTTGCTTTCGAGAACGATGGATCACCTGAAGAAGCTTTTCAAGAAGTGAGTACTCCAACCGGTTACTTTGACGCCGAACATTGAACCTGGTCGTCCTAGGGACTCTCTGGAAGAGAAGGGAACATCTCGAAGAAAGGTGGTACGCCGTTCGCGCTCGTTGCCACTCGGTCATCAAGTTGAGGACGAGCCGCGAAAGGCAACCTATCGAGGCAGAGGGCCTCTGCGCGTCTCAAGGATCCATCACGTAGAGCCCGAGGACCGATCTCTCCCGAATGGATACCTAGGAGTCCCCGTACTCGATATCTCCAAGGTTACCTGCGATGAGGCTGCCAAGGAATGGCTGAATCGCAAGAAGGTCGAACGGGAAATCCGACATCCACAAACACAGAAACCCTTGTCTTCCTCCTTGCCTCGACAGCGTCGCCATAATCACCATCACCCCGAGCACAACTTGAGAGAATTTACGCGTCTGGCCAAAGAAGATTTCTCCCAGCTTTTTGCCGCCGATGATTCCGACTCGTACACGACTATGTCCTCTCAAACGGACGTCGACGAGGTGTCTTTCTTCAAAGACAAAGTCCGCTCTGATTTGCAAATACGGTACGATCAATCGTATGCCCAGCCGACGAATCGCCTCCTCCGAGGAAGTCAATCCGCCTCGTATCTGAAGCCTCAGGTCAGGCAGGGTCCCTTGCGCCATGCCGAAGTTCAGAGAGCCAACCGACACCCTGGTCAAGTCCCTCTTCGAGGTGAGCTGGGCTCACTACCGAAAGGTGCCTCTGGAACCCCCCCGGCGGTCGCTAGCAACAAACCTTTGCCACAATTGCCGGCCAATCTCCTCAGCGCTCGATGCGCTACTGCCTCTCCTCAACCCACTCGGTATCAACGCCCGAAACAAGGGCAGAAGGTTGTTTATTCAGCCACCGGACAATGTCCTCCTGGTTGGTTCTGATCGCATCATGCGACGTCCACTCCGTCCGTAGCCCCCATCGACTTCCCAGTACTTGTAAAGCCATACTTGGATTATTATGTGTATGATATCTATGGACGTAATATGGGTAGTGAGTTTGTATGATATGAATCGACTAATAATGTACTACTTATTTCAATATTACTTATGCTATATCCGTATTCATCGTCGTCATGCGTGGTTATATTGGGCGCGGGGAGGCGGCTTACACATTGTCATGTACAGTCAGCCTGCGGTCAGCGGACTCGGGACGCCAGCGTGGATGGTGTGGCACAGATAACCTATAAAAAGCGACCCACCTTCGCCACGATAACTTCATTCCTTTCCCATACGACTACTCACGAGAATGTCTGCCCCAGGTCTATTATTTGTGTACGGAGAGCCAGGGCAGCATGTCACTGAAGACGAGTTCAATGGTGGGACCTTCCTGACACCTTGTTGGACCTAGCTGATGGTGATCCATAGATTGGTACGACGGAGAGCACGTCCCTGCTCGCGCAGTCGTACCCGGCTTTCAGACCTTGAGACGCTACAAAGCGGCGGATGGAGCGAAGCCCACTTACCTCGCTTTATACGACTTAACATCTCCCGATGTCGTAAAGTCCGAAGCATACACCAAACTACCCGCTGCAGCATCGGACAACGAGCGCAAGATCATCTCCAATCTCCCCCTTCTCAACCGCCGTGTCTACTCGCTGATCTCGTCCAAGCTTGGAGAGTCCGCTAAATCGAGCGAAATTCCAGCGAAATTGGCGTTTATGGTTTTGGTTCAGGTTACCGATGAGAGTGAAGAGGAGTTCAATCGGTGGTACGAGGAAGAGCACATCCCTCTCCTATCAAAGTCTCCTGGATATATCAGGGGTCGCCGATTCAAGTTGGTCAGCGAAGGAGAGTTGGCTGGGAAGCCAGAGAAGATGGTGGAACCTGGGCTGAAATACTTGGCTATACACGAGATCTCAAACCTAGAGGTCAGGGAGACCGCTGAGTGGATTAAAGCGACTGATACACCTTGGAGAACCGAAGTCATGAAAGGCGTCCTTGGGCGGGAGAGTAGGATCTTTGAGTTATACAGCGACTTCCCCAGTAGTGCAGTCTAATCAGCATTGTAAGGGTGTATTTATGTCATCTGATACTTGATTCTGACTCCAATTCGATGCTATTCTAAATAGTGTGCTTGGGGAAGTCCCTGTACAGCTTAAAGACCCGTCGCTCCATGCTGTCGCCAATATCTTCATGGATTTCGAGTCCTCGAGAGGTCTTAACCGTATCATTGAGTGCCGATAAGGGCTCGATGCTTGACATCTCGTGGATAACGAGGTACTTTAGAGCTTTGGTCGTCACGTTCGGATTCGGATTTCCCGCTGTCTCGTGAGGCCCAACGATTACTTCGTATACCCTCCCCCGAACCCAGCCTGGCGTCCTAGCAACTGCGTCCATGTGCTCTCCTTCGTACCAGCTCAAGAATTCGGCTTCTTTGGCTGCGGATGGTTGCACCAAACCAAACAGAATGAAGTTACTTCGGGATGTTAGGGGGGTATCAGGAGATGATCGCGAAAGTTTGAGAGTCGCGATCCGAATATTCAACATGGAGGCATTGGCGGTCACAAATTTTTGAGCCTCTGATGGGACGATTTTCTTGAGTTCTTCGCTTTGCAGGACGCCGGGGGACGTGAGATCGTAGAGGGTAGCCCAAGATGGTTTCTTTGCATCTGCAGCTCTAAACCTGGCGGCCGACAACACTCCAGGCTCGGTGAATATGTCCGGGATGTGGGTATTGTCGTACCAATCTGCAGAAAAAACTCATGAGATGCGACGTATACACCAGTCTCATAGGGCGACCTACCATTGAATTGGTCCTCTGTGACGAGATCGCCAGGTTCCCCGAAGACGAGTGCGATGTACGAAGGAGACTGGGGCATATGAGATGTGGGCTTGTCTGTGGTGAGATGTTCAGGCTGTAGATGTCTTCAAAGTTCATATATAGGCAGCGATCATATAAGCCGAGCCTTACGGCATATAATGTGTTACAGGAAAGTACCAAGGAAATTGTTGGTAATACCAAAAACGTCCGTCATCAAGACAATGGCGATGACTCCCACAAACGAAGTCATCAATACCTTAGGTGTCAACCACCACTGAACGTGGTAGGACGTTGGCTTAAAGTCTTTGTGCAACTCGAATAAACGCAGCTCAACGTTTGAACGGACATCTTCCATGACCTTTTTCGTCCAATCTGTGGCTAAAGCAGCTTGGAATGTCGCCGATCCTAGATCGACAGGTTGCTCCAAATCATGAACGGCCAAATATTTGAGGTTTGGATTCGCTAGATCATTGTTGGACGGGCCGGGAGTACGCGCCAGCTCGGCAGAGCTGACAAGAGTAAATCTCCTGCCTCTAATCCACCCAGGGAGTTTCGCAATCATACCCATGTGTTCTTCGTCATACCACTTGTTGAAGTTGCCTTCTCCTTGAGAAGAGGGGTGAAGCAAAGCAACAAGAAGGTATTTCCCGGGCAAAGTGGAAGTAAGCTTTGCTGCACTAGAAAGGGAGGAGCGGTAGGTGTAAACGCGTTGATTGAACATGGATAGGTTGGTGATGATGTTACGATCGTCTTCGGAGACGGTGGCAAAGGGCTCGCGGAACACTGGGGATTCGATAGCATCAACGGATGCCAAGTCGTATAATGCAAGCCACGATGGTTGTTTCCCGTCAACCGATCTATAGCGAGCAAGGGTATGCACGCCCGGGATAGAGGCATGAACTGGGATGGTCTTGTTATCGTACCAATCTAGGGGTAAGATCTTAAGACATGGATATGGTATCATTGTATGTCGTAGCGCACCGTTAAACTGCTTCTCCGCAGCGGGATCCCCAAGCTCGCTGTACACGAAGAGCAGGCCTGTCGAGTCGGTCATTGATAAGGGCCTGTAGAAGCACGAAGGAGTTGGGTCCAGTAAGAAAGAACCTTATACATGGAACAGAACCAAGTTCGAAGGAAATCACATCTTTTATCCTATTCGGCATGAGTAGGCCATGAGTCCCTCTTGATTGCTATGAAGGGGACATCTCTTTTGAAAGCCAACCGAAAGCGGCGAAAGAAGTGCAGTGATTGGTCGTTCCAAGTTCTTGGACTTGACACACCTGTTCGTAAAGCCACCGGTTGCGCCTACTCGCACAATTCTAGTGGCAAGTTTGACATTGATAGCTGGGGGGAACCGAAGAGAAGGCCCAAGGATGAATCGAAACTCAGTGGGCGCTTAACACAGCCAGTTTGTGCTGGCAGGACTCAGGAGCAAGGCAGGAGACGGGTTGCTTTGGATCATGAGCATCTATAGCCGCGTATTGAGTGTGAACCATGCTTCAATGCATTGCGAAGGGAACTGTACCATTCTCAGTATTTCATAAAAGATGTTGGTCATCAAGAGGACGACTCCGACTGCGAAGAACACCGCGAGGACTTGACTTGTATCGACTATGCCTCTGTGATTGGGGCTCGCCCGCCATCGTACGCGTCTGAGTAGATCAAGAATGAGTATCACTGGGGGGAAAGAGGGGTGTTCTTAGCTTACCATTGAACTGCTGCTCGTGAACGTGTTCTTCATGACTTGGATGCTTGAAAAATCATACCAACTCTCGAAGCGATACCTGCTGCATATGTCAAGGGAGATTAGTTGCGATTGTTAATCACCGGTCAAGGCTGACGCGCAATGGATCGCGGTTGAAAGCAAAAACGAATCAATAAAGGAAAGAGGGACCGCGTGACCGTCCATTCATAGCTCATGCTAGTGCATACTTTGCTTCGGAAAATGCTTGTACAACTGGAAAATTCGATACTCTACGTTGTCACCGACGTCCTTGAGCATCTCCAACCCGCGGGGCGTCTTGATTGTTTCATCAATCGCTGATAAGTGTTCGAGGTTGGATAGTTCGTGGAAGGCAAGGTACTTCAGCGCCTTGGTCGCTGCACTGGGGTTCGGATTCCCAGCTGTCTCCTGTGGGCCGTGGAGAACTTCATAGAGCCCTCCTCTGATCCAACCAGGCGTTTTGGCGACCGCGCCTAAGTGTTCATCTTCGTACCACCCCAGGAATTCTACCTCCTTCTCTGAAGAAGGTTGCATGAAGTTCATCAGAGCGAATTCTCCTCGGAGAGGGAGTGATATATCGGGAGCGGCACGAGAAAACTTGAGAGTTATGAGGCGGAGGTTCAACGTGAACGAGTTTTGCACTACGAAGCTCTTGGACTCTTTGGCAATGTTTCCCTGGATTTCCTCGCTCTGAAGAACCTCTGGTGATTCAATTTCATAGAAGACGACCCAGGAAGGTTGTTTGCCGTCAGTGGCTTTGTACCGAACGGCGGCGAGAACACCTGGGGCGGCGAGTAGATCAGGAATGTGTACGTTATCGTACCAGTCTGTTGATCATGACTTATGGTAAGTTATATGAACTGGCGGTGGCGAGAGGCAAGCAAGAGTTTTACGTACCATTGAACTGGGCTTCTGGAACAACGTCTCCAGGCTCTCCCAAGACTATAGCAATGTGCGTTGCAGGTTGGGACATTTCGGTGAGTTCTACCAGATAGAGTGGATGCTCAAGTTCGTCGTAGATAAGGCTTTTATTCTTTTAGGAAAGCTGCATTGCGCAGCGACTTATCGAGGAAATGTGCAACATGATGGTGGTGCATAAGGAGAAAGTTATGGGCGCTACTTCCGACTCGGAGCCGATCACTTCGGTAACTTGCCTTCCTCCTTCAACTTATTCAAGGCTGCCTCCGCTACGCGGAAACTCACCATTCCAGTCGGTATGCCGCAATAAACGGCAGTCTGAAGCAAAACTTCTCGAATCTCTACTTCAGTTGCCCCGTTGTTGACGGCACCTCTGATATCCATGAACGACCAGAAATTAGTGCGATCGAGATGAAGCTTTGGATGTTTGACACCTCACCGAATATGTGCACCCAGCTAATGTGACACAGTGAGCTTTTAAATTTGATGATTTGATGATGAATCTTTACTTACTTCTGCCTCTTTGCCTTGGGAAGCGACAAGGGCGATGCAAACCAGGCTCCTTTGCTTGAGCTCCAAGCCAGAACGAGTCCAAATGGTTCCCCATGCAACCTGAGGTCGAGGTACTGCTCAGCTTGCGTGACTTGCTCAATTTTTCTTTTAACTTACCTCCGTCGTGAGCTAAACGTCAAGTTTGCTCAGAGATCCCAAAAACCCGACGCGAACACACTCACTTGCTGCATCGGTTTCATGAACTCTGAGACACCCTTCATCGGGGTGATGGTGGTCAATGTGACGTGCCCATCGGGTTCAACTATCCGTCTCACCTTTTGCAACTGGTTATCTACATACTCCTCGCCCTTGAGATCGCATTAGCGATGTGGTGCGCCCAAAGGCACGAGGCACGTTCGTACTCACGAGCACTTTTCTTCGGTATTGCATGCCCGCATCATAGATCTCTTGGTGCGCAGATTCATTCGGTCTTGAGGAGGAAGACATTGTCAACTAACTTCGTTCACGCTGTGCCCTCAGCCTCCTCGTTTTATCTTCTGCATCAAGGTCCTCCGTTTGGAATTATTCCCACCGAATCGGCCCCAAGTTGAACCTGTTCTTCGTAGAAGCTATGGTCTCCCCAGTTTCTCGTGTACAAATGGTCAGCTGGACATCATGTTCTGCTCGCACACCCTGATGCGACGGTCATATGTGGGTACGTCCAACTTAAGGTCAAAGGACTTTCCCATGGCACTTAGGGTACTTATGAGCCGCCTTTCTATCTATCGTGTATCTACTTGAAGCATGACTACAACACTCCCTACTCGTTATGGCTGGATCGGACTGGGCGCTATGGGATATCCTATGGCTCTGAATCTACGGAAGAGCTTGCCAGCAGACCATTCTCTCGTTGTCAATGACGTCAACCTAGCCGTCGTTGAAAAGTTCTTGGAAGAGGCGGCAAAGTTCGGGCCTGTCGTCAGTGTTGCCACTGCGAAAGAGGTCACAGATCAGTCGGTATTCATCCCAGGTCAACCTCTGAACGAAAGATTCCCCTCTGACGTTCCCTGTAGACCTGTGTATTTACTATGGTTCCTGAAGGTTCGGTCAACCCAGCCCATCGTCGATTCGAGAACTAATCAAACCTCTCTAGGCAGCCATGTCAAGGCCGTATTCCTCACGCCCTCGAAGGGGATACTGGCATCGGATCTTACTGCAGGAAAGCTATTCATAGATTGGTGAGATTAGATACGCCATTCGTCAGTGTGCAGTGGAGTTGATTTACGACAATAGCTCCACCATTGACCCGGCATCGTCCAACGAAGTGGCTGCAGCCGTTCACGCGTCAAGCAAAGGGCTACCAGCGCACTTCTACGATGCTCCCGTTTCCGGGGGTACCCTCGGCGCCGAAAGAGCTACTCTGACGATAATGGTGGGCATCGCCAAGGACGATCCCAATTTCCCTGTCATCCAGGAGCTTCTGTCGTACATGGGCAAGGCCATTCACCCCATGGGTGGCCCCAGTCTCGGCATCGCCTCGAAACTGAGTAACAACTACATCTCCTCGCTCATCGCGCTCGCTACGGCTGAAGGTATGAACTTGGCGATGAGGTTGGGGCTGGATCCGAAGGTGTTTAGTGAAGTCATGAAGACAAGTTCTGGGTCTAGTTATGTCAATTCGACGTACAATCCTGTTCCGGGTGTTTGCCCCGATGCACCTTCTAGTAAAGGGTATGAGGGCGGATTCAAGGCAAGTCGTGGCTTCGATCTGGTTGGGGAGGGCTGCGCTGACTTGGCTATATGTTCTAGATCCAGTTGATGAAGAAAGACGTAGGGTTGGCTATCGATGCTGCCAGACAAGTAGATGCGAAGATCGTACTGGGGTATACTGGCTTAGGCGCGTATTCCGCTGCGTCGGAAGATCCTCGGTGTCGCGACAAAGATGCACGCGTTGTCTATCGGTGGTAGGTCATTCTCGACTGTTTGTCGTGCGGATGTGCAAGCTAACGCGTTGGATCGAAGGTTGGGAGGTGTTGAACCCGAAGTGTCCAAGTAGACGCTATGCNATGTGGTTGTTTTAGCTCAGCGTGCAATACACGCGGCTTACTGCTGCGCTTTAGGTGACGCTTTGACAGAGGGTTTAATGGTGTTCAAAGCTCAAGTTCAAAGCCATTTATGTGCCTTGCTCATAGCAGAGTGTCGGGCCACCAGCCTTTCGCATTGTCTGAGTGAACTTTGGTGGCCCATCCTTGCATTGACTCGCCACTCAATGTACCACAGGGCCACATACCTATTTATAAACTACACATCGTCGCCGGTCGGTCTGAACTTTGCTCTCTCTTTCCCTCGATCGTGAACGAACTTGTTGTGTCATGGACTCTTTCAAGAAGCTGCTACGGATGTGCGTTGCTCCTTCCCCGTTCACGTTCCCTCCTCCAAAGTAATTACTAACCTCGTTGTATAGAAACTCAGTCAAGGAGAATCCTACGATCACTCGTAGGAAACTTATCCGGCGTTCCCGTTCCTTGCCCCTCAAGGAGACCATCACCGTCGTCCAGGATTACGACCGCGCCGTTCTTCGCGGTAAGGGTAACCACTTCAAGTCAGGTTCCCCCGCCTCTTCTGAATTCGGAGAACTTGACACGCTCGTTGACTCTGATGGACCCGACTTTTCTGATCCGAACTTCGTCTTGGACATTTCTCCGGAGAAGTGTCCGTCCGATGATTTCTTGAAGAATACCGTCACTGCCGACAGTACCGCCAACGATGACGAGTTGCCGGCAACTAGGTCGCTTGGCGATATTTTAGAGCTATTCCCCGATCCCCCTTCTTCGTTTTCTCCCTCCGCTTCAGCGTTTCGTGTCAGTCCATATCCGTATCCTCCCCCGGCAGACCGACATGAACTTTCCAAGCTATGTGGACTTCCTGCAGAGGATCTTCTTCCTCTCAACCCTCATGTTCCTTGGATCCCGCCCTCCGTGTTGTTCCAGGAACTCAGCTACGATCAGGCAACACGCGATCGACTTCGACGTGAAAGAGAAGAACAAGGTCGACTCCAACAAGCAGATCTCTCCCGTATGTACAGACGTGAAGACGAACCCCTCAACACCGTTCCCGATTCCACGGATAACGAGGTCCTTGACATCACGGACTTTGTGGCTGAGGTTGCTGAAGGCTTTCCCACCGAGTGTGATATACCTGTGAACGTTGCGGAATCGGACGGTCTTTGGGGAAACAACACATGCATCTACCTTGCTGTACCTCCCTTCACACTTCGCTCACGCACCACGACTGGATCGTCCCCGCGCTTCGAATTCTAAGCTCACTTTCATTTATCGATTCCCATATTTATTCTTTTGCTTCTCTGCCCAGGCATACTCTATCGTGCACTATGACGCACACCCACTTTCCTTTCCTTTACCCCTTTGTCCCTATTATACCAATGCACCTCTGATGTAGTTCGTCCACTCGTTTGCCCAATCTTCTGTATCCGTAGTCTCACCACCCAATACCATCAATTAACTCCTCGTGCTTACCACACGGCCGTGAACAATTTAAACTGCAATCCAAGCTGTGCGAGTACTTGCTTAACGGTCCCCACTACACCCCAATGCCCCAACCCCTGAGCGGAACCCTCCTGACACTTTTTCGATTGCTGCAAAGCAACGCTTTCGTCAAACTACTCAGGCGTACTCCTTGCATCCTTTTCAACTTTCTCCTTCGTCTCAACTTTCTCAAGAACACCACAAACTACGACCCTCGGACGATTCACATAAACGGCTGCAAAACAAATACAGACAATGTCGCTACCACCGTCCGTGATCTCGGACAATCGCCGGGCAACGTATGCACTAGTCGGGCTCCCGGGATCCCTGCGCACGAGGAGGAGGATGAGGGCGAGGAGATTCCCATTCGAGTAGAAGACCCCGATGGTAACTCAATCACTGAATCGCAGGAGCGGAGCGATGCCGACCATAATCCCCTCCGAGTTCAAATCCCGGGTCCAGCATCATCATTTCGATCGCGATCCCCTTGTCTCAGTGGCACCTCCTTGCCCGCGCCAACAATAGCGAGCTCGCAATCACGCATCTCCGGATCTCGTCATTCGGTCGCCGATAGTTTTGCTTCTTTAGCTTCTGAGAGGTTATTGAACGGTAGCCAAGCATCCATTAGGACCTCGAAAATTCATCCAGATATTGACTGCATGCTGTCCATTGAATTGTCGAGATACAATCGCAGGCACCTTATGTTGGTTGTTTCCTTCTCTGGTAAACCTCGCTCATTGTAATGACATCCTCCAGACCTCAGGCAGCCCCTAATGTCGTTATCGCAGCCCTGGAGACTGGATATACAACGTATGCCTACATTTTCTGCCATTGGACTATCATCTAAAAGGCTGAGACAGCGAAGATGTCCCGGGCTGGACCAGGTACATTCATCCCGATGGCGCTCCTTACTGGTATCACGAAGAGAAGGTAACCTCGCCCTTGGCAATGATTCTGCACGCTAATACAGCTCATAGAAGGTGCTTACGGACTCTAACATGCTTGACTCCGATGCCTTATCCAAAACTGAAGAGTTCATTCGCATCATCTTCGATTATATACGAGCAGAGAACATCCAGCTCGAGCGCGATGTTGAACTCGTAGTCGAATTAGTAAAATACGATGATGATGACCATCCTCGTTGTGGATATTATTTTATCTCTCATAGGACCCGGTGTCTTTTTTGGCTTGAGTCCTTTGACTTGAGCGAGCGTCTCTGGCATGCCCAGGCTCAAACGTCTTTACCCCATGTCAGTGAGTGCATCTCTACAAGTGCTCTATTCGCTGCGCCCAGTTGATGGCATTAATTTGATTAATACGCCAGAGTTGGAAATCGAGGTCTCTTATTGGTATGTTGTATTCTTTATTGCTTGTCAGTTGTGACTCCTCATGTCCATTGTCAACAACAACATAGGCAACACTGGGAATTCTTCTGCAACATACAATCTGCCACTGAAGACATCCTGAATGAGCTCACCGATATCTTAATCACCAGTCTCGTTGGTTCGTATCATCTCCCTAACTTACCATGGCAATCAATCTCAATGTACATCTGCAGACTCACAAACCAGCACCACTTCGAACTCTCCTTTCTCTGCGGATGATCTCCAGCTATACCTTAACGCGGTCAAAATATCACGCAGTTTGTCATCGGTCATTCTCATGCTGAGCCCTCCCTTGATGCCTCGTTGCTCTTAGAACTAATCGGGACAAATTGTCGTGGATCCCCATGGTTCATTGGTACGTTCACACCCAAAGAATACTAGGCCATTGAATTCATATGCTATAGGTCGCTTGATGTCCATGTACAGTGCGTCATTATTCTCATTGCCATTCTCTTCAACTTTTTAGAAGTTGAATCAGTGCGGCAACGGTTCGCCAACTTCCACGGAGAATACGGCGCTCGTTTGCAGCGAGATCAATCGGTGCATAATCCAGATGGCCATCAACGTACCCTCCTCATCCGGATCGTGGCACCTTTTTTGTTCAACGCGCCTGACATCCATCTTCGTGCCCTCCATCTCATTTTCCCTGATGGACTCGCAAGTACACCATCATGGCGTGCCTTTATCAAGAAACTCAATGAGGAATGGCAAGACTTCACTATTAACGTCTGTACCCAGACTATCAACGTTCTCCCCTTTTCTTTCCCCTTTAACCTTATAATCTTCGAGTAGGCAGCCGTACTCCTTGCAGCGAATGTAGCCTTTTTNAGCTATCCAAAGTGTCGACAACAACGCCCAAGAGACTCCTGAGCGGTCACCTTCACAGATAGCGAGCTACCTGTCGACTTTGACAAGTGTGTCGAGCGTCATGGTATCACTGCTCCTGGTACGCCAAAACCGTACTAAAGGACACGATACCGCCGAAGCTGCCGTACGCTACCCATCCAAGCACGATCATAAACACTGTTCATGATCTGATCCCTTTCCAGGCCGACTACCTTAAGTCCCGCTACTATCGCGTCGTCGGGCATGAACCACTAGCTATCATGTACAGTCTCCCATACGCCTTCCTTATGTGGTCGTAAGTCCCTTCGACTATCCTCCAGTAAGTTCTGCTGACACAAATTTCATTTCAGAATACTACTCTTCCTGATCGCATTTGTACTAACCTGTACTCTGCATACGAGCCTTATCACTCAGTGTTTCACGGGTGTTACGGCCTCTCTTTGCATCTCACTTATCTTGTGGTGCATATGGATGAACTGGGATTATGCAGAAGGGCACGACTCTCGGTGGAATATGCTCATTGGAAGTCTGTCCGCTTTGCACGAAAGCCTGCGTCGCTTTGTACCCACGCGATTCCCGTTTGCTAGAAAGCAAGCCCCAGAAGAGCCAACACCCATGGAACCGGTGTAGTTGTTTCCGTGTACAGGACTAGTCTTGATTTCACATTCTATGGTTGTCATTCTATTTTGCTTTCATTCATAATTAGTATTCTCGTTATTTTATGGCATCGAGCGTTTTCACCGTAGCACGTAATCATCGGCAGACTACCATATCCTCTTGACCATCGTAAATCTTGTCAAATCCTCCAGCTTCACCCTCCCCTTCCTCCCCTTCCCACCATCCTCTCCCCCACCCCCTCTTCTCCCTTCTCCGATTTCCGCTATTGGCGTGGCATCGTCCCTACGATTATCCAGTATACTCTTCAACTCCTTATTATACGCCTGTTCCTCTTTGCCCTCGCCTATTGGCGGACGCCCGAAATCGTTCACTGCGTCCTCGGCTTCGCGGGCTTCCATAGTTGCGCGGCGTTTGATGGCGTACATGACGAGGTTCACGCCCATTATGAGTTTGATGACGACGAAACTGAATAGGTTGCGATTAGTTTGTATATTGAAGAAGGGAGAAACAGTTTTTACCAGAGCCAGAAGAGTAGAGCCAGAGCACCCCATTTCATGTAATGCGCGCTATCTGCGTTGGAGAGGATGGAAGAACCCCATGAAGGCATTGATTCGACTTGGAGCGATACGAGGAGACTGATCGATTGAGAGCCAACGAGGATAGTCAGGACAGCCAAAGGGAGTGAAGCGAATCCTAGGCGACGGGCGACAAGGGGAGATTGGTCGACGTAGGAATGCTATGGGTGGTTTCAAGGTGATTAGACACTTGAAGGTGCGTGCGTATGAAGGAAGAGAGATATACCTTTCGTGCGCCGCGACGACCGACGGCACTTGCGCTGGCCAAGTCTCGACAAAGGACATCTGTGTAGCGTTCATATACCGAGGGGCGAATATGGTTGAACTTGGTGATGAAAGCGTGTTTGAGCCAGTCGACGAGCATCTCTGATGCCATGACGGTGATGATAGGCTATACAATTGCCCAGTATGAGGATGATATACTACATGGGAGACTTCAATGGGAGAGGGGATGAGAGACGTACGTAGGATATTGTCCAAAGGACGTTGTTCCCGCGGAACCAACCAAAGCTCCGTGGAAGGACGAAACCACTGCTGAAGTCGAACTCGGATCCACTCAGTTCGATCAGGTTTCGAAAGCCAACGATTAGGAGCATGAGGTTCAAGGTGAAGCGTTCAACGATGTCTACCCGTGCATCAAGCGCGATTAGTTACTTACGTTGATGGATACAGTAAGGAAGTAACGTACCAGCACAGGTAATCTGGAAGAGGTTGTCTTTCTCGAATTTTTTGAAGACACTTCCTTTGATTTCGACGAATTGATTGGAGACCAAGAGGGTTAGTAAGGCGTGATCGTAAGAGTTGACTGCGACGTTCAGTGCGATGGTTTGATATATCATGACTAGGGTATGTGCGACTAGATGTTTGCGCTTGTGGGTATACAGAAGATAGGAAGAGGGGTAAGCAAGAGACGTACCGACGTAAAGCGTGGCGAGGCAGAAGAAAGACAGAGGCCGAAAAACACTGACTGAGAACGGCTTTCTTGTTGAGAGYAGCTCCAGYGTTGAGCGGGAGAAKAGACAGTCTATGATATCTTGTCCAATGGAAGCACACAAACGGTCCGCAATCTTAACATAGGNNNWGGRSGCATCAGACGATTKWTCCGACRTGAAKGTGGYATGATATTGCGTACTTCAAGTGCATTAAATATCACATACAGCTTTATGGTATCTTGACCTCGAATGGAGTGGTATATTTTACTKGCATCGGTCAGAGGGATGAGTATGACAAGCGAAATTGCGAGAAGGAGAGCTTGTAGGATGTCTGCTTTTTGAGATGGAGGAAGTGGGCGTGAGGAGCAGGAGAAGAGGTTGATGATAGAGCGAAAAGCAGCTAATGAGAAGCGGATTGGGAGGATGGTGAATGTGTAGAAAAAGGAATCGAGACATAGGATGAAACCAAAGCCTATGATCTGCCTACGTCATTTGGCAATTCTAAACTTGATTTGKTTKGAAGACATACCTTTTCGATGGCCAAAGGAATATTCAGAAAGTTGCTTACTCTCTCCCATTTGAGTTCCTGGTGCGAGTCAAAGTCTGTAGCAAGAAGCTCCTCGCGCAAGTAGTCCCAAAGAGAGAAGGGGAGCGTCTGAGACGACGACGACGGAGGCAGCGTCGGCGACAACGGTGGAGGTTCCTCGAACGGTGGCCGCGGAGACGGCGAAGGAGAAATGGGTGTTGGAGGCAGCGAAGCGTAGACAGATGGGATTTCCCTAGAGAAAGTCCGTTCGGTCGAGCGAGACCTGCGATCAGTGTCGAGCGCCCAGTTCTCCGCCATGCCATTGAGAGAGTACAAAGGCCTCGACGGCTGRATTCGCGGCTTTGAAGGGCTCAGAGACTTCTTCCTGCCACGAGAAATGGGTGCTTGTGAGATTGGTGCCGAGRTGAGCGGTGCTAGAGGCTCCCTCCACATTTCACTGGCCGTCACAGAAGAGAACCTGCGTCTTGGCTTTCGTCGTCGTTTGCTCGAGCCCGTCGCSGACGTCGTTGCAGAGAGACCCACCGTCGTCGTCGNNNWGGGCGCAGTTCGTCCAGTCGCGTTGGCCTCGTTCGTGTCCATTGATGCACAGTCAATGATCGACAGAGAGCGTGACCACGAGGAGGAAGCGCTTCCATTGCTTGCTTCCGAGGACCTTGCCAAAYAWTGATCACCGCCACATCACCAGCCACTGACCGAGCTAGCCGAGCGCCCGTTGCTCTCCAAGTTCTYCTCATCGTCCATGCATGCCTAGGTACTCGTTCCATCGTTGGCGTTCGTTCCGTCTCCTTCTCGCKTTCTGTCTGCTYGCTTCTGGTCTTACTGCGTATATATACCTCAAATCTCGTCCCTCRTATACTCTCTACAATTCCCTCGACAACCTCGAACTCGAAACTTCCAGGAAATGGGTTCATGAACAAGGAAAGGACAAGAAATACGTCCTTTTCAAGCAGCTAAGRGGCGCAGGCTTTAAYAAYCAGGTAAACTACCTAYTACATGRGCTACGTCKTGAATAYGTGGACTGATACRMTTGRGCAGGCTCAAGAAATATTGTTGTATCATCATYTAGCTCTGGTCACAAACCGAGTTTACGTCTACCARCCTYTGGTGTGGAGGCCTCGCGGSGAACACTCATATGTACCTCTATCAGCCTTTCTTCGCAGTCCTACAGARGAYGCTATCAGCGTCGCCTACTTCGACCAGGTCTGCCCTCCGGACGATGTGAAACACGTTGGCCTTTCGTACGGGATACGAATCAACAGCGTGTGGAATAATGCYTTGGARGTGCTGAATGGATCCGACAGATGTATWGTSGTGGATGATTGGATAATGAATTGGCGGTTCGTACCATTTGAGACGGTTCGCATCAGGCGSGTGCTGACTTGATGTCTTTCAGCTACCTCGCATCGCCTTATATCCTCGATATCTGGCCATCCTTTAGCAAATACCTCCGTGACACGTTCGCWTGGTCGAAMAAAGTACTTGACATATCCAACCGAGCATACTCTACCTTGAACCTACGTCCTAAATCTTCGCCGTCTTCCTCGGGGGACCCTTACATTGCCTTGCACTTCCGAAGAGGTATGTAAACCGCTCCGCTCCTCGCGTAGTATCTACAAGACTAAGTGCATGGTCAGGCGACTTCGAAGGACACTGTCATGTCCTTGCAAACGATAACATGGGTTTCACCACATGGGCTACTCTACCTCACCTCAGAGACTCTGTTCACCCTCCAAARCTCAACGTCCACAATGAAACCTCCGTTCTCGARCACTGTTACCCCGATTCAGACCGTATACTTGAAATGATTGACGATTACGCCCGTACACATCCAACCCTACGAACGATTCATATCCTCCATGACGGAGCATGGGATCACCCTTTGGTCTACTGGCAAAAACGACAGCTGGAAACTCAGCTGATGGACGCTAACCGTGCCAAGGCGAAAGGGTGGGCGGGTGGTCCGATGAAGAGGGTTACGGACTCGAGTATGGTGCCGTTGAAGTGGGGTGAGGCAGATTGGAGTGTCGCGGTGGATGTGGAGATYGCRAGAAATGCGGAGGTGTTCATCGGGAATGGGTATTCGAGCTTGAGCTCGCAGGTTGCTGCGCTGAGRCTTGGGGCGGATGGYGGTAAAKCTGAGGATATACGATTGATGTGAATAAGGTAGACCTTCAATGGCGTCCTTTTATCAAGTTGCCTCAGAACCCAAGATCGTTTCGCACACCTCAACGACCAGTCTTTGCGGTACTGCCAGAGCCGTGGAAGCGTTGCTTGCTCAAAGCGTGTTCACTGTAATGCATTCTGCTGGTGTTCTGTGTAGGTCAACCTGATCGTCTACTAAGTATGGTTGCTTCTTTTAAGGGCCGCCCTCCGACACAAGGTTTTCTACTGCTGCCTGACCTCCGCGCGCCTCGTCTGGAGAACATCTACTCCATCCGAGCCAAAGTACCGTGCACTGAGGTGGGACCACATATGATTACCGGTGACCATATTCCCCAAGCTCCGACAATAGTCTTTGATAATTGGGTCGTACTTCGGGTCCATGGAGGGAAGGTCGTCGAAGGACGCGRTGAATTCGTTGCGGACGGTGGCGTACATGTTGCCTACATGATCCATCGCCTCTTGAAGGGAAAGGCGCATCTGTCTCATGATGMGCGTTACGAGGTTGTGCTGATCGTTATTGCTGGCTTGTTCAGCATTCCAAGAATAAATGTCCTGTAGGCAGATTGGCCAAGGGTGAGGATTAAAGGTTGTTTGAAGGGAGGATGACACTTACGTTTCCGAGGAGAATCATGTCGATCGTGCATTGCTCAAGCTTCTTAATTGTGGGATGACTGATGTACTCCTCAGGAATATGTACGTTGCAAAGAAAGAGGTCTATGCAGGGATATACGCCGATTGTCTGGCGTCTGAGATGCATGTAATCGTCGATAGAGCGCAGGAAGYYGCACTCGCGATCCCARGCCTCTTGACRGACTGCAATCGTAAATGTGTTGAAGTGCGAGATGAACCGCTCGGCTGCAGACGTCGARGCAAACTCGAGCGCACGCTTCCAGTACCTAGAAANNKARKWGTGAASCAAGAGCTCAGCTCAGGGNTAAAGGGAACSCTCCYTACGATCGAAYAATCGCCCCTATGRCGCTCCTTTCCGATCCCTGRGGCTCCGTGTGCGGGTATCTGGGGNCATGTAATTGTAGGCARGTGCAGTGTAAGCAGTCGGACAGAGCGCTACCTCAGAGCGTCCATGTAAGTCTCCGAAAGCTTTGAGACTTCCTCGCTTGTCCTTCCGTCRCTGAACACCTCAAACAAGAAGAAAACGTTCATCAAGTCGCATCCCACCCTGAACTGAGCATCGCGGAACTGAGGGTAAAAGTAAGCGGCTAGGAGACCGAACTTGTGGGTATTAAAGACAGTCTGTGCATCGGGCAGAAGAACTTGAAACGTTTCCATCCAGTGCTCGGAGTCGGCGATGATATTGGCTTTGGGATTCGGCTCGCTCTCGAAGGGCCAGTCTGCGAAAAGATCAGGGAGAATGAAGTGCGATGGGTATGAGGCCATTTACTCGAAAGGACGAGGGGGATTGGGATGAACTACTGGCGAAATGAGGACTCATCAATATATACTCTGGAACAGAGTTAAGTATATCGACTCTTCAGAAGAATCGGTCATATGGCAGCTTGACTGAATATCAGCTATACACCYTTTTCTCTCCACGCTGGGRCTTGTAGTTCAACACCGCATCGGTCTCGGAAAATTCGACCGACTGACCAGAATTCAACGCTCGTTGACCACGATCAAACGCCGGTAAYTGGAGCGTTTAGMAACTCAGGAAGTCGCTANACGTAGTGCAAAATTTCAAGCACGTCGAGGATTCCATCTTTATTTCCACAAGATGCATCGCCACTGAGTATGACTTACTTCTGAGAACGAAMGNGAGATACTTGGGCTGGAAGGTTCTGGGTTTCTGAACTCTATCTTTGCTCTCCTCGTTCCTAATCGTCACCGCTCAGCATGGAATGTCATAGGATCGCATATTAAAATCCCTCAATTGGAGGACCTACGCGGCTAGATTCCGGCATAGTTTGGGCCCGAGCCTCTTGCACCAGAGTAAGTATATGGTGATRTACACCTCATCACGAAGCTTGTCGAGCGTCCGAATAGTGGTGTCTTTGTCTGGGTAGCTTCATACCCTTTGGGAGTTCCACGGGCAACGTNNNGNNNAAATACACCCYCGGCCCCGACGCCGAGACAAGGACGATGCAAAGGATGCACGMAGTGCGTCATCGTTTGCTACGATGATGATCCNNANC
>JAPEVF010000078.1:56030-120293 GCA_029747585.1 Pleurotus djamor
GAGTCCTAGCAAATGGGCCCTCAGTGCAAACACCGAATAACAAGTGACTTAGGTACTCGAGTCACACTTGTCCTTGACCTCTACCCGCCCCGTCTTGAGGATATCTGCTCCATCCATACCGAAATACCGCTCGGTAAGGTAAGACCACTGATGATTACCAGTGACGAATTTTCCTARGCTCTGACAATAGTCCTTGATAAGCGGGTCATATTTTGGGTCCATGGAGGGAAGGTTGTTGAAAGTCGCAAGGAACTTTCTTCGGGTGGTGGAGTACATGYTGCCTATGTGATCCATAGCCTCTTGAAGTGACAAACTCTTCTCTTTCATGACAATTGTAACGAGGTTGTGTTGATCGTTGTTGTCGGCTTGCTCGACATTCCATGAACAAACGTCCTGTTGATAAGATGTGAAGATATGATCTTGTTGTTTGAAGCAATGATGGCTTACGTTTCCGATGAAAACCATTTCGGCTGTGTATTTCTCGAGCATAGCGACAACAGGATGGTTGATGTACTCATCGGGGATGTGAACTTGGAAAAGAAGGAGAGCGATAGAAGGGTATACGCCGATTGTCCGGCGTCTGAGAAGCATGTATTCGTTCACGGAGGGTAAGTGACCCTGCTCGCGATCTACAGCCTCTTGAATGACTGCAGCCATATAAGCTTCAAAGTGGTAGATAAAGCGCTCGGCCGACGAAGCTGAGGCGAGCTCGAGTGCACGGCTCCAGAATCTAGTGTTATAGGACGAAACCCATGAATAAAATTCGAGGGGTAAAGGGAACTCTCCTACGATCGGATGATAGCCCCTAGAGTGCTCCTTTCATGTACCTGAGGCTCCTTGAGAGGGTATCTGGAGCTATGTCAGTAGGTATAGCGTCGGAATTTTGACAGGACATCACCTCAGAGCATCCATATAGGTCTTAGAGAGATTCACGACCTCTTCGCTTGTTCTTCCATCGCTGAATATCTCGAACAAGAAGAACGCGTTCATCAAGTCGCAGCCGGCCCTGAGTTGTGCACCAGGTAATTGAGGGTAAACGCAAGCAGCTAGGAGGCCGAACTTGTGGCTGTTGAAGACAGCCTGAACGTCGGGCGCGAGAATTTGATACGCTTCCAGCCAGCGCTCAGAGTCAGCGATGACTTTGGCGTTGGAGTTCGGCGTGCTCTCGAAGGGCCAGTCTGCAAAAAGATCAGGGAGGATGAAGTGAGTTGGATGTGGGGCCATGTCTTTGAAAGGAAGAGTGAGACTGGGATGCTGAAGGTAAGTCGGGGATACTCGTTCTTATATACTCTGTAAAACATCAGGACTTCAGCTTCAGAGTTGACAGTTTACCAGCCGAAGCACTGACTTCAATTTCATGCTAGGACTCATCCTTCTACCGATGTAGAGTTTGAATAAGAAATTTCCTTCAAGGCATCCTGTGTCCGGTCTCGGAAATCCTAACCGAGTCACCAGAGATGCTTATCGTTCCTGAGAAAGCGTACACGAGGGTGAAACAATTCGTGGTGTAAAATTCCAAGAAATGAATGGATTTCCACTCTTTGTGTCTACCCGCTCAGAGTCTCAAAGTCGATGTCGTCTACACCATACGAATAATTGGACTCACTTGTGACTTACTTCCCTCGTCAAGAGCTAGAAGCTATCCCCGGATATAAGTACTCTGAGCAAGTATGACGCCGACTCGAAGATGTGCCCGAGCTATGCCCGAGCCCATGGTACTAGGGTATGTCTCTTCACGGAGCTTTATACAAACTCTATGGGCATGGCATTTCAATTGGGACCGATCTCGACAGTATGTAGTAGCGTCTTCGATTGGTTTAGATTGTTCCTATCCTTTGAGCGATGTGTTCTAGCGGCTGATAAATGAGAATCCCCCGACGCCGAAGCAAGGACATTCGAGTCCTCGGGGACTCATTCTTCCTGCGAAGGCCTTTGCCGGAAGTTATGCCTAAATTGCCTAAACGCACTGACGCTAAACCATGCTGTGAGTGACCAGTCTGCTTGCGCGGCAAATGTCAAAGAGGTGTGTACCCACGGTTTCCTCGCGCGTCCAAATTAATAGCCAGGTGACTGCGAGGCCTTGATGTAGAGTAGTAACTGGAAGTGCATTAACGAATCCATCCAAACGCCCGGGAAGCACTGCGTAATGGCTGTGTCGGGGACCCAAACGCCCCGCGAGATCTGAGTAACGTCGAGCGCTCGTCTTAGTTCTTGTTCCCCCCTAACATAGTGCACGGAGTGTTAAATCCACCATTCACGGTGCCCAAGTACAGTCTTGAAATGGAGGGAGACAGATCGCAGTGTTGCGGAATTGCGAGGAACGCGGAGACGTCCACCATACGAGAGAGTGTGTTTTCGGTATAGCCAACGAAACCATCGAAGACGTGGATTTTAAGTATACCGTACAATCAACTTTGGGAAGAAGGAACGGCAAGTTAAACAGAAATGCCAACAGGATGACGGGGAGGTGGATTCTTACCCGTTTGGTGATAAAGGGAAAAAGGAGGGCCGTGCTCCGTTGCCGTTATCATCAATAGACTTCGTGAGATTGAAGGTAGTAACGACGACGGGTGAGCGAGGTGTGAAGCGAGTCGTCGACCTACGCAAGTCAACTTCATGCTTGGCTTAGAAAGTCCTTCCAAGAAAGGGTACATACCCTCGCCCTTCACGGTGCCCCAGCGCCTTATATCACGTTTGCTCAGGCGAGCACGTCAGACACACTGCGTCCCTTGGACTGATACTTTCAGCGGGAGTTTTCGCCGAGAGCTCTGGTCAAGGAGAAATTGACGACATTGCTCGTGAGCATGCCTGAAGGTTGAACGACTGATATTTCGAGTTCTTCTGTGAACAGCTTCATTGGTGAAGACTAGAGAGTGTTGACGATAGACAATGTCCAAGTTTGTCAATTATCTCGCCCGCATAGCATCTAGCAGACGCATTACATGCCACAATAACAGAGCCCTATTGGATGACGTACTGGTGGAATCGACACAAGTTGATTTCGCCCAATGCGCCGACTAGGTTGGTCATGAGCGGGTGCGCGCTATTCTCGCGAGTTCTTGTAGGACGAGTTGCATCCCCTCACCATTTACAGTGCCCCAGTAGAGTCTCTCGTGTTTGCTCAAGCGACCGAGTACGTAGTCAGATACGCTACCCTCCCCCCGTCCGATGCCGGCTCTCAGGCGATGAAAGTCGTGGTTTCCGCCCAGAGCATTGATCACACTTTTTACACCGTTGTGGCCGTTAGCAGAGCCGCCCAGACGCGGTGCCAGGGAGCACGGCCGATGCGAGAGAGAGTCGTGAACGACTACGAGAGAGGGCGTGAGGGAGGCGCTGTTTCCTACTGATTTTCGGAAAGCAGAGGCTACAGAAGGCCCAGATATATTCATGAGGTCCTCTAAAATAGAAATTGTCAGTAAAGCACCCTAAATCTCAGGAATGGCAGGTTTTCCTTATGCTCCCGTCTGCATAGCATCTAACGGAGCTATCGGGAGACAAAAACGGAGGAATGGAGACAGTCCTTGTCGCAGTCGCGAGCGCATTACGTGCCACAATAACGGAGTTTTATTAGACGACGTACTTGTCTTGTACAAGGTAAGCGACACATGTGTGCTGCCCAGAGTCACGTCGCGCGTGCCTACGAGACCGCCCATACCGCTAGCCAAAGGGATTCCGAGCTCGTTGGCTAGGGTATCTACAATTAAATGACCGAGACTAGATAGAGTATAAGCGTCAGATAATCCGAAGAACAAGAACAAAGTTCCTCGCCTGTGTCTGGTGAGCGGGTGGGTTATATTTCCCAAGCCCGCGAGCATGAGCTTCGGCATGACAACGAGGAGGATGAGTTCAAGGGAGCATCCAAAAAAGGCAACAATGCGTGTTTGGCTGTATTTGGCGACGACGCGGTCTGCTATTGTCTTTTGGCTCCGGGGCGGCAGAGTGGCCCATTGTCCTCGCGAGGCTCTTTGTTGAATAAAAGTTGGCCATTTCCAGGATGTCGCTTTCTTGCCCCCCTCGGGTTTCTTTCGCTTTACGACCACCTAGACCTAATTTCTTCGACGTCGCAGGCCGACCTCTGCAATGTCTGCATTCCCTCGCTTTCCTTCACCACCACCAACCTACGACGCACACTCGTCGACCACACTTGCTTCATCTTCAACTCTCAAGCCCTATCTAATCCTCCCTCATCTTCTCTCACTGACATGGTTGGCGTATCCCATCCTATCCATCGTGTTTGTCGCGTTTCGTCTCCAGATATCGCTGGCTTCCTCGCAGGATGCAGTAGCAAGTGCCAAAGACGGCCTGCTAGCTAGCTGCAAGGCAGCAGAACGCGCCGCTACATCGACCGCAAGCATTCCGAGATACATGGCCATCGCCACCAACGAACAGTTTGCAGATGCGGTCAACGGCACCCTCAGGGCAGCCCGTGCCACATTGATTCTGGCTTTGACAATAATGGAGGTCGTCATCAACTTTATCATTGATATTTATCGGTCGACCTTCCTGTGCTTCCTTGAACTTATTGTTCGTGGCGCGTTGGCTTTACTTATTGGTGCTGTTGAGGAGGTGAGGCAAGCTTCATTCGTATCCGTGGTCTTGGGGCTGACATATTTCTTGTAGATCAGCAAAGCTGTCTCTGCCGTTGCCGACGGTTTGAGGAGTACTTTGCAGGCCTCCATTTCAGGCGCCAACTCGGTCATCCAATCGGCCATCGATGGAATCAACAGAGTCAACCCATTCAACGACATCACCGTCCCCTCCATCCCCATTCCGGATCTCAGTGGCTTGGAGAACGTTCAGCTTCCCTCCGACTTTCAAGAGGCTTTGACCCGGCTCAATTCCTCTCTCCCTACCGTCGCAGAGTTGAAGGACAAGGTTCAGGATATGTACGTGCCATTTACCCGTTGTAAGCCGTATGCTCATCTCCTGCTTTCTAGTGTTGGAACTCCCTTCGAGCTCCTCAAGAAAGACATCAATGATACATTCTCTGCAATCTCCTTCAACTCATCGGCCATGCCTGTACCACAGCAGAACTCTGTCAACTTTTGCTCCGACCTTGATCTCTCAATCGTCGATGACCTAGGCCGCGATCTCATCCGCATTGCTAAGATCGGGGTGATCGTGCTCATCTTGATCGCATTGCTTCTCATTGCACTGAATTGCTTCTTGGAGTGGTTCAAGTGGAAGTCGATGATGCTCAACTTGCATTATACGCGTCAAGCCTGGGTGTCCGATCCTACGCTTTACCATTCGTCGCCTCCCCAATCAACCTCTGCGCCCACTGTCACGCTCTCTGACCACAACCTTTTGATGCTTCAAGGCAACATGTCACACCCACTTTTGACGCGCATCGCGAACAACATGTCGGCTAAACTCCGTCTTTCGCAAACACAACATATTCATCTCCAATGGTTCTTCCACTACATCTTCCACCCTCCTGCGTTCGCTTGCTTCCTCATTGGATTCATTGGTATTATGGCAATCCAGATCCAGCTCTTCGCCATCAGTGCCATCGAAACCAAATACTCGAACGCCGCTGCTTCGACGACTTCCGATTTCAGTAATACCATTGCTACTTCGATCAACGCGTCGATGTACGATCAATCCGCGGCTTACGCGGCAAGCGTCAACCTGCGCGTGGATGGCATCCAGACCACCGTAAATGATGGCATGTTTGGTTGGGTCAATGTCACGACGACCGAGCTCAACACTACCATCGTCAACTTTTATGCTGGTGTTGAAGACGCCGTTCAGACCATTTTCAACGGTACTCTCCTCGAGACTCCCGCAAATGAGTTCCTCCGCTGCATCTTGGGCACCAAAGTCGACGCTATCGAGAGCGCCCTTACCTTCCTGAATCAGAACCTTCGCATCGATCTACCTCGCATGAACGATTCCGCCCTTGTTCTCTCTGAAGACTCTGTTAATGAAGCCGCTCGACCTATCGCCCTCGCAGCCATTGGCGGAAGTGAGGATGGTAGTCCCAATAGCGACAACCGAGGTATATTCGGGAAACTCATCGATTCCTACGCGGACGGGTTGAGGAAGGAGCGAATCATGTTTGCTATCTTTTTGTGCTTGTGGGGCTTTGTTGTTCTGATGGCCTTGTGCATCATATGGTGGCACTCGTATGGACGCGCCATTGTTGAGCGGAGAGGCCGAAGGAGATGGCAACAAGAACAAAGGACCGGATTTGACCGCATTGTTCTTCCCTCGCAGTTCAACAACGAGAAAGGAGGAGCTTTCGCACAGCCCACGGACCAGCTTCCTGACTTTACTCCCATCCCGTCTCCTCGCCCACCTGGTGTGTTTTCACCGAGTCCCCGGGATGTGTCTCCTGCGGGGAACAACAAAGGAGACAAGGACGTTGAGAAGAGTTGGGATAGTTTCTTTGGGGATGTTAGGCAGGACTCTGGCCTTCGTGGGATGGTCAATGCATTCGCTTCACGTACTCGCACCCGGACAATTAGTGCCCCCAAGAAGCTTATGGCCATTTCAAAGAAGGCGATAAGCAAACCCAGTCCGCTCAAGGGCGACGTCGATGAGCAAGCTCAAGATTCGTCATTCACTAACCGCATTCGATCTTTTGGAGGTTTCCTTTCGAAGACACCACAGTCAACGATGGGTGCAAGTAGATCACCGACTCGTTCTCGCCATAAACCGAATTTGACCATCTCTGTTGATAGGGCTTCGCTTATGAAGCCCGAGGTTAGTGTTGAGAAGGAGGCACCCGCACCCAAATCTGCTTGGTCTATCTCTCCAACGACGCCACCGCAGGCATCTGCTACGTCTCCAAAGCTGGGTCATATCACGACGCCCTCTGTCGCATCAATCCAGCTGCGACCCTCGCTGCCGTGGACAAGGAATATCGCTTCGCCGCCTCTGATGCCGCTTCGTGTCATGAACCCTTCACCACGGTCAAGCTCGAATGGGTCTGTTCGCAGCGACGCACCACGCCCTCGCCATACGGTCAATGTACCCTCGGATGTCACCGCTGCTTCCGTACATGATGCACTCGGCCCTCACCAGCCAACTGTTGTGTCCCCGGGCCTCGCTCCTCCCCTGCATTACGGTTATGGGCGTTTCGGTATTGACTCGCGGTATCCCCCGATTCAACCTGGCCTCAAGCCGCCTGTTGACAAGCACAGGCGATCGCTGTCTGTTCCTCTCATTGTCACGCCTGTGGAAGACAAGAACCCGTTCGCGGACACACCCGTGACTAGGTTTTTGTCTACGACGCACGCACGCCAGTCGTCCTCCGTCAATCCATTTGAAGGAAAGAATCCGTTTGAAGGCGCTACTCCCAGCCCTTCGTCAGAGTCTGCCGGGAATCCATTCGATCGTTCACCAGTCCCTAGCATGAACCCCTTCATTACTCCGTTCGACGATGAACACCGCGTGCAAATCAGCCACACGAGACCTGCTGATCTACGAAAGAGCATTCCTACGAACCCATTCGGCGCTGTAGCGCTCTGACGAACCCATCTCACTTCATATTTACGACAACACGATTCAGCAACACATTTCATCCACTGTATCTAATAACTGGTCTCCTCGAAAGACGATCTCCATCACTCATCCCACCCCTCTGTATCTGTAAAGGACATTTGATACCGACAGTGCTGCGCACCCTCCATTTACTAGTACATTCATTTTGTAGCACTTAATAATGACCCCTTCTGACTTCGCTTGTACTTTACTGCATCTCGATTTCTTTAATGTCATAAACGAAGTTTAGTCCCGTGCACTTCGAAAGTTCGAATGAGTCAGAAGAGTCGAGAACCTTGACCGTGACTGCGGCTTGATCCAGTAGGCGCTCGTCGCTGTCCCTTATTTATCGTCGGTCTCTGGTGTTCCTCTGGCACACTCGATCATCGCCCACCATGAGCCAATATCCAGTCCCGCCCCCCNTCGTACGGTTCCACACCCACCAAGCCTAGCTACCAAGGAGGAGTCAATGAGCCCCTCCTAGGCGGTCCCAGTTCAGGCTCAGGCCTCTACGATCAACCAGAACCAGGCGACATTCCTGACGACTTCAAGGTGACTTTCTATTCACGGCATACATTTCACTTTTGAGATTCTAACGTTTCGCAGTATGGTACGACGGTCTCGGAGAGCTCTCCAGAGATCCGCTCTGCCTTTGTCAGGAAGCTGTATACGATTCTCAGTAAGTCGGCTCAATTCATCTTCAGCGTGTAGTTCCCTGACGGTTTCCTTAGTGTGTCAGATTGTGAGCTCGACGTCATATTTTGTTGGCTGGTATTGACGTTGAACCTTCAGTTTGCGACAATTGTCGTTGGAGGAGCCATCTCGCAGTCTCCTGATGCTGTATTCTGGGTCCAGACACAGTGAGTTGTTCGGCTCTTCCAGGATTCAAGTGGACTCATTCATCCGTTCAGTACATGGTCTTTCTACGTCCCCTTGTTTGCAACACTCGTCAACCTGGGCCTCCTCTTCTGGAAGCGTCACTCGCATCCCTTGAACTTCGTACTCTTGTCAACGTTCACTCTCTTGGAAGCGTTCTCTTTGGGAATTGTGGTGGCTTTTGAGGACAACCGGGTGGTCTTGCAAGCTTTGTGCGTAACTCTTTCACTCTGTTGAATATGTTTCTTGACAGAGTTACTACTAGGTTTATCACCCTTGGAGTCTTCATTGGCCTTACCCTGTTTACCCTACAATCCAAGTATGACTTCTCTGGGATGGGACCCTTCTTGTTTGGTTCCTTGATTGCCCTACGTGTGTTCTTTCTTTCGTCTCACTATGTGCTATGCTGACTGTAGACATTTGTTAGTCATGACTGGTCTTGTCGGATTGATCTTCCCCTTCTCTCGCACTATGGACATCATTTTTGCGGTTGGCGGTTGCCTTATCTTCAGCGGCTACGTCGTCTATGATACGTATATCATCAACAAGCGTTTGTCACCTGATGAGTACATCATGGGCGCGATCAACCTCTACCTCGAGTGCGTAATTGGCATGTCTTTCTCGCTGCAGCTACTAACATGTTTCAATGTAACTCTTAGTTTCATTAACCTCTGTAAGTTCTCTTTGGATGTTCAACTTCACATGACGCTAATGTCTACCCTTAGTTTTGAATATCTTGCGTTTGTTGAGCGACCTTCAAGATCGTTAGGCCTCATTTTTCCCTGAAAAGTTGGTAGTTAGTTTATGGACATCCCCGTCGTAGTCTACTTGTCTCTTGTGATGTATCTCGTGTACTTGGTTTCTCTACTCAATCTTCACGCGTTACGAGCGTTTGGTGTGTCCGAGAGAAGGTTCAAACCCCTGACTTGAATCGCCCCAAAAGTTATTAGCGTTGCTAGCCGAGCTCGAAGTCGTTCCCTTTCACCCCCTTTCATGTCGGCCGTTCGTCGCAGCCAGGCCACTCGAGTGACAAGGCTCTCTGCTCGTGCAAGTCCCTACGATGCTGCCGTCACTTTGTTTGAAGTGCCATCGTTGAAAGTTGAGGAGCCCGAGGCCTCTTCTTCACTTGGTGCTTTAGACCCTAGCACTTTCACACTATTCGCAGACATAGAAGATATTGTTGGTGTCAAGACTGAGAACGATGAAGCTGCCTCGACTAGTAAGACGACCAAACGTTCAAACAAGTCCCCTCGGAAGCCCAAATCGATACAGAAGTCGTTGCCTCAGCCCCATCCTGCTCCGGAGCATTGGAAAGAAACATATGATGCTATAAAAGAGATGCGGTCCCAAATTGTGGCTCCTGTGGATACGATGGGGTGTGACCAAGCGCAATACCGAGAGACAGAGCCCAAGGTGTGCATTCGAATTTCGGACTGAAGTGAATTGACCCACTTACCTACTCGGCTTGGTCCCCAGAATCAACGATTTGCGACTCTTGTGTCTCTCATGTTGTCCTCTCAGACGAAAGATGAGGTCACTGATGCTGCCGTTACAAATTTACGCGTCGCTTTGGGGGGAACGTTGAGTGTTGACGGGGTCATAGACGCGAGTGAAGATACCATCTCAAGCGCGATCTGCAAAGTCGGCTTCTGGAGGCGGAAGACGCAGTGAGTCTCCGCACCTATTTTTCGATGACTGTGGTCTCACATATTCTGCTAGATATATCAAACAAGCGGCTCAGAAGCTACGGGATGAATTTGATTCGGATGTCCCCAAGACAGTTGATGACTTGTGCTCGTTGCCTGGTGTTGGGCCCAAGATGGCATTTCTTGCCCTCCATACGGCATGGGACCTGTGAGCATGGTACCTCCATTCATGCATATCTGTCTGACGGACTTATCCTCCAGAAACATGGGAATTGGAGTTGATGTTCACGTCCACCGCATCACAAACAGGCTTGGTTGGCATCGACCCCCCACGAAGACGCCCGAGGCTACGCGGTGGGTTCATCATGATTGGCCTTTTTGTCAACTCATTCAAATTTGTCATTAGACTGAACTTGGAATCGTGGCTGCCGACCGAATATCATAGAGAGATCAACCATATGTTGGTGGGTTTCGGGCAGGTTCGGAGACTCTTTTTCGTTACTTTCCATAATGTGCTCACATAGAACAGGTTGTATGTCTTCCCGTCGGCCCTCGATGTGCCAGTTGTACTCTGAGTGCACAATCGCTCTGTCCAAGTGCTCGCCCGCCTAGTACTAGCAAGGCGAAGAAGAGCAAACAAGGCCAAGCACGGATCGCCCTCTCTTCGGAGACGTCTCCTATGGAAGGCGCTCAGTAGTACGCCCAAATACACGCGATCCCATTGGCCAACTCTTGATTGACATGGGCGACGTCGATGACATCGTCTTCACTTTTGGTCTTGCCTTTTATGGCAAACTAGCTGCTATATAAGGCAGGTTAGCTTGGGGCCTGTGCTTCGCGTCGCGTCATGCGTCCGTGCGCACTCGATCCCGAGCCTGGGAATTTGGCCCGCTGGACGCGTATAAAAGGCGGGCCCCGTCGAGCTCAATCCCCCAGTCATCTCTTGGCCAAGCATCACATCCCTACACACAATCTATCAGTCCTTCAGCAAACTATTTTATTCGTCGCTCTCATCATGCGTGCCTACACCGTCTTCATCACCCTCGCCCTCCTTGCCTTGGGCACTGTCGTCGACGCTCGCCCCGGTAATCTCCCTGTAAAACTCCCCGTTGAAACGAGCTCGAGCTCGACCACCTCTACCTCGACCACCGATGCGGCGAGGCAAACTGACCCCGCACACCGTGGCGAAATCCATGTAAGTAGTATGTTTTGATGCAAAACCTCTTGTCTCACGTCCAACAAGCCGCCCAATTTGCCCCCAGCCCCAGTCAACCCTGCCGCTGAGAAGGCGGAAACTACCACTTCGTCGACCACGGCAACGGCAACGACCACGACGGCGACGGCGACCTCGACCACTTCTAGCAGCGCCGACGGAGCCCAACCGACCCCGAATGCGCCACAGCTTCCAGCGCCTTTGGGCAATCTCYCAGGCAAGGCCTCGGGCCAGCGGGGAACTAAAGAGATCAACGACACCTTGGACAAGGTGACAGGCCGAAGGGAAGAGGAAAACCCTGAAGAGGGCTACAAGGTCTTGTTGTAGCGCGTAGTACCCTGATGTCACGATGTATACCATATTGTTTCACGATTGGCACGAGCATATATCCACGACTCTTTCATTCATCTCAGACTGAAGTAGCTAAGCGAAGTTCGGCCGACGCTCGCAGAGCCTCCTTTTCAGCCCGCCTCTCGGCTTGCAGGGCCTCTTTCTTTTCTCGCTTGACCCTTTCCTTCTCCGTCTCGTCGTTTCCCCTCCAATCACCCCAAGGTCCTGTTCCACAAAGCTCTCGAGTATTGTATCCGAAGAGAAGAAGGATCGCAGACCACTCGGGAAGGATGTGGAAAATGTAGAATACTGCTTTCGCACCTCCCGAATTCAACGATCCAGGCCCCAATGATGTGAGGGAGTCCGTGGTCTTGGAAAGCACCGACAGGCGATATACTGACACGATAATCTGGCCAGAAAAAGTCAGGACGTCGGAGAGACGCGCGTAGGGACAACAAAACGAACCATGAGTGCATAGGTGCTCAAAAGCAGCCGCACAGCCTGCCGATGAATGCGCGCCAGAGTCTTAGTTGCCCATAGCAACCCGCCGATATGGAATAGATTGAGTAACAAGGTGACTCCCGTACTGGCATATCTATACAGCCACTTAGCAAGAATCCTAAAGATATCAGGTTCAGCTAATCCTCACCGCAGTGCAATGAGATTTCCCATGTCATCCTCGTTCTCGACCGCGTCGGTGTACTTGGTACCAACAATTATTCCCGGGACAATGGCGGCCAGGTAGGCTAGATTGCTGATGTCGGTACACCGGCGCACCCAAAACCGAGCTTGAGGATGATCTGCTATTGAATTGTTTGACTGTGCAGCCACGACCTGAAGGATCGGTTGATTCATGAGCACCTCTTCAAGTTTCTGCTGGGATCCGCGCGAAGCCCTCTTTGCGCCTGCGTATACTGGGGCTTGTTCGAGGGTCTTCGTGCCGTACGTCGCGTTTACAAGTACACAGCGTACTAGTTTCGAAAGATCTTGCGAAATGGAGACGAAGCCGAGCATGAACGTTATCTCCACATATCTCAGAACGCCTGTCGATTCTCTCCAGCTTTCGTCGGCGTTTGCCTGAGAGGCTCGTATTGAGAAAAGTATGGCTCTATGAGTGAATGAAGATATGTTACGGTGATTTCAGCCTTGAAGTGGCTTTAAAACGACGCACCTTTCCAGAGCGAACGTTGTTGATCCTATGAGAACAAGGTTCCATGATCGTCGATGGAACTGTCGGTACAAAGTGAGGGGAACGAGGAGGGCGTATAAAACAGCGAAAAAGATTGATGGTGCAAAGTCTCGAGGTAGTGGAATGCCTCCGATTGGTGTGGGGAATGGCATGATGATGATTGAGAAGTGGTTTTAGACAATGAGGATCGTCGGTCGGCTTGCTTATATCGAGAAGCAAAAGCAAGACAAAGCTGTTAGGAAAAAATGAGCGCTGAGCGCCGAGGGAAGATTGGCGGTGTGAGCTGTTAATTGTGATGCTGCGCAGCGTGGAGTGCGCACTTGCGCAGAAAGCGGGGAGTTACAAGAAGAGAAGGTGGAAGTGAAAAAGGAAAGACATTGGTTGTTTTTCGTTCGATGACTGACTTTTTTCATTTGTTGAACAGGACAGAAAAATGAGGGTCATCTTGGTGGAAATGGGACGTCAAAGTCGCAAGTCATCGTTTACATATATCCAATGATGCAACGAATTGTCGTGTTTCTGGTTGAACGACATTTTGTTCAGGGTCGCCAAAGAAGGAGCATCGCCACCTCCATGCACAGCCAGGACACGGCCCGGGCCGTTGCCGGTTGCCTGCCTACGCAATGATAGTAAGTACGCAGTTGCATTGACATTGACGCGTCCAACGACGTTCCTGGAAGTAATCAACCATACACGGATGATCGACGTGTTTTCTGCCTCATATTGGATGAAGAAGTATAAAACACGTTTTTCCCTGTTGAACTCGCCATCTTCCATCTTCTCGAGTGTTTTACTAGAGCCTAATCTACACTTTACCTCTCGCGCGTTCTGTAACTTAATATGACGCTGTACGAAGACCATTGAATGTCGCTAAGGTGAGTCCCAGGCCTTCATGCCATGCTTCTGTACTCTTATCCCTTTCCAGGAAGCGTATCGAACACTGTTCGGACCCTCTGTAACCTTCATAAAATCACGAGGAAGTAGCAGGTCGCTCACCGCTCACACTCTCTTTCACATCGTCCAAGCTACTCTGTCACCCGACGATTATGATGACTTCGACAGTATGCCCAAGGCTCTCGGCGGAGGTCATCACAATCTTCCAGGGCACGCAGCGAATGGGGAAAGGTGGGGTGCTGCACTACGTGCCTAGCAGCTTGAGCAAACGCAAGAGAGCGCTGATCGCTTCTAGAAGACCTCGATAGAAGAGGGCAAACCTATCCGTGACACCTTCGTTGTGCGCAATCGACGTCGGCTACGCCGGGTGAGAACGGCCTAGCTATAGTGTTGCTAACTCGGAAGCCACGCTTCAGAGCCGACATAAGCTCTGGGGTGTTTGACGACGTGCCCCATCGCTTCAGGAAAGGTGAAACAATACACTAGGGCACCGCAGTCGAAGGGGCCAGATACCATGGTCTTAGAAATAGTCACCAAAATATGACATGCCTGCGATCGACATATTGGACCAGGATGGGGTCACCTGCGTCAGTTGACTCGATTTTCTCCTCGTGGCCACATTGACTTCCTCCATAAGCAGACATCATTGTAATCTCTTCGCTAAGGATCTACACTCCATGGGCCTCTTTCTCCCACACATCGCGCCACACGTCCATGACTTCGCCGCGAAAAGAGCATCTCCGTCGTGCTAAAGCATTACTTCTTCCCACCGGCGACCTTCTAGTATCTCCTTCCGATCACTTGAGATATCCAGACGTTATCATTGGATGGTATAAATTCCATTTCTTCCCCCTCAATTTCCTCTCCAACGTACAACAATATGCTGGACTTCAACCTCATAGCAAGTATCGCCGCGTACTCCAGTATCTTGCTTCTGTACGTCTGGAGGCGGTTCGTCCGCCGGCCTGCTTATTCATGGCCATTACCACCTGGTCCAACGCGACTTCCCCTGGTTGGTAACATCTTGGACATGCCTACATCATATGAGTGGGAGACATATCACCAGTGGTCTAAGGAGTTAGGTGCACATTCCCGATTCTCAACCATTAGCAGACATCAGAGTTCACCTAGATTTACAGACTCGGAAATCATCCATGTAGATTTATTCGGCAAGCATCTCATCATCCTCGACTCGTTTGAAGCGGCGTTCGACCTTTTGGAGAAACGCTCGACGAACTACTCAAGCCGGTTAGTTAGTCCCATCCATTTCGAAGGTCTTCGGACTTCTGACCGTCGGTGGTGCAGCGATCAATTGACTATGGCTGGTGAGCTCATGGGATGGTATTTCAACTTCGGATTCCAGCTATATGGTATGTTCTGCACCTTTTCAGGAGACCCTCTAATATTCTTCGTGTAGGCAATGAGTGGAGAGACCACCGGCGGGCATTTCATCAGGAATTCCACCCAACCGCGGCCAAACGTTTCCATCCCCAAGAAATCGACGCTACGCATACCTTGCTCCGCAATATACTTGCCAAACCCCAGAGTCTTCACAGCCACCTCAGACAGTACGTATCAAGTTCCCTCCCCACGGAAATGTCAATTTCAAACCCGACATAGGATGGCGGGTTCTGTTGTCCTTGGTATCGCCTATGGGTTGAAGGTCGAAACTCCAGACAACCCATACCTCCAGCTTTCTGAGGAAGGAACCATTCCGCTTCAGATAGCAACCATACCGGGTGCCTTCCTTGTCGATACCCTCACCTGGTTGAAATACGTACCAGCTTGGTTCCCCGGTGCCGGGTTCCAAGAGAAGGCTCGGCAGTGGGGCCTATTGGCGAAACGTGTTCGCGAAGAGCCTTATCAAGCCGCAAAGCAACTGATAGTGAGTGAATGAATGACCATTGAATACTTGAATGTGTGACCTCTTATCGTTCCCCCAACGTAAAACTTGATGCAGGCAGACGGCGATAACGACACTTCTTTTGTATCTTCACGTCTCATGAAGATGGCTGAACGCACGGATGCTTCGTACCAGGAATCTGTTACCCAAAATGTCGCTGGAACCATGTATGCTGGTACGTACAGTCTTACTTCTTATTGATTCCAGTAAGATTGACCCCCTTCTTACCTGACCCCAGCTGGCTCTGATACAGTGAGTACCGCTCAGTACCTTTGAAATACGTCACATTTCATATGTTTCATTTAGACTGTAGCTGCCATTGGTTTCTTCATACAGGGTATCCTCACAAATCCCTCCGTCTTAATCAAAGCGCAAGCCGAAATTGATCGAGTGATCGGTCCCAATCGTCTACCAGATTTCGAAGACGAATCTTCATTACCCTACATCTCGGCAATTGTCAAAGAAACTCTACGTTGGCGGCCGATCACTCCTATAGGTCAGTAGTTCTATCCTTCAAGGATCTTCTGTCATCTCCTTCTATTGGTTACGAATGATTCTTCCCATTAGCCATTCCCCATCTCTCAACACATGACGACATATACAAAGGTTATCATATCCCCGCTGATACAACTATCATCCCCAACGCTTGGTCAGTAGCACTTCATAGACATTGTAGGTCTGCCTCACGAACACGAACACGTAGGGCCATGTTATACAATGAGCATCACTACCCCTCTCCCCACAAGTTCAATCCCGATCGGTTCATGAAGGATGGGAAATTGAACAAAGCCGTCAAAGACCCATCCTCTGCTGCATTTGGCTTCGGTCGAAGGTCCGTTCTATTCTTGATCCTTGCTCCGACCGTACGACTGAGTAGGTTAACATTATGACACTAGGATTTGCCCCGCACGGTTCATGGCCATCCATTCTGTGTGGATTGCAGTAGCCAGCATTGTTGCTACCTTCGACATCACAAAGCCCATTGATGCGAACGGTAATGAGTATGATCCTCCGCTGGATTATGTCCCCCGTTTAGTTTGGTGAGTATCCCGGTATCCGTGCCTCCTTGTCCCATTGATACTAGTTGATTCTGACTTGGGGATTCTTTTCATCCTAAGTACCCCTCTTTCCGTTGAATGTACACTCAAACCCCGGTCAGCCAAGGCCGCAGAGCTCATCAAGTCGACGGCTTACGTCAAATTTTGAGGTTCAATTGTACAGTGCATATAAATCTACGAAGCAATATACGAAGCTCCTACATCTTACGATGATTTCGTTGGTCACATCGAGAACACTCAGTGTCGCACAGTGCGCATCACGTCCTCAAACGTTCCTTTGACAACCAACGTCACTATCATAAGTATCAGAGCTCAGACGAGTGCGACGATTCGCATTCGTTTTCAATATTACTCAATAACCACCCCTCCAATCATACTTATTTGTTTATTCCCTATAGTACTTCCCCATCAGAACGTCGCCCACAATTCGCTCGCTTACCGGGATGATAAATGACAGCCTGAGATTCTAGGAAGAATAATGCAACCCCGGCAGGTCCTAGCCTAGTTGCTAAGAACTTCTCCGGCCCTGGTACGAAAGTGTATATAGAACAATCGCCCCCATAATCCTGACATGTAACCTCACAAATGCAAGAACTCAACGTCAATGTCGCAGCTGGCCTCGCCTTCACATTCGTTCTCTCTGCGTACATTCGCAACCGCCTGCGTCAGGGAACTTCGTATTCCTGGCCGTTGCCTCCCGGGCCTAAGAGGCTCCCACTCATTGGAAATCTACTGGATATACCGAAGGATTTCGAATGGGTCACATATCGCAAATGGGCAAAGGAACTTGGTACGTCTTCCTTGTTGCGTCGTGTGCATTCCCAAGTTACCATCTCATGTTCTTCCAGACTCTGACGTCGTTCATATCGATGTGATGGGCAAGCATATCGTAATCTTGGACTCCTTCGAAGCCGCGAATGACCTCTTGGAGAAACGGTCGACGATCTATTCCAGTCGGTCAGTCACTTGGCTTCTCCGCAGGCACACTCTGATCCCCCTAACCCTCCCCCTCTTTCAGGAACGACATGGTCATGGCCAACGATCTGATGGGCTGGGATTTCGATTTCGCTTTTCAGCCATACGGTGCGTGCGTCTTATTTCGCTAGCGAGAGCCACCCTCAAAGTGACTTCAATAGGTGATGGATGGAGGGAATATCGGAGGATGTTTCACCATGAATTCCATCCCGCCGCTGTCAGACGTTTTCACCAGCAGGAAACCAAAGCTGCTCACTCACTCCTTCGAAACCTTCTTCAAAACCCGAATAACATTATGGCTAACACGAGACAGTACGGTCTACCTCGTCCGCTGCATCGTTAGTTTTTGACCCTTTGACCAACCTGCCTTAGATTGGCTGGTTCCGTCGTTCTTGGGATCGCTTATGGTTTAGATATCACAAAGCCTGATCATCCCTACATCCAACTTTCGGAGGAGGCCGTCGGCGCTCTCATAGGAGCAACCATTCCCGGCGCATTCCTCGTAGACACCCTCCCTTGGTTGAAGCACATCCCTTCCTGGTTTCCTGGCGCCGGCTTCAAGAAGAAAGCTCAGGAGTGGCGCAAATTAACTGAAAGAATGTACGAAGAACCTTACGCCGTATCCAAGAAACTCATAGTGAGTCACCAGTGCCACCGGTGTTTTCCTGTTGATCAGCAGCTGAGCTTCGCATATGACTTCCCTAGGCAGATGGAAGTGGACATTCATCATTTGTGTCCGCAAGTCTTGACAAGCTTGACGAATCATCACCAGACTCCACGCGTATAGAAAAGATAATCCAACACCTGGCTGGTACGATGTACGCAGGTCAGTACTTCGGCACCAAACTCTTCCCGCTAACACTCATGTTGAACTCACACCTAGCTGGATCTGACAGTGTAAGTCCTCACTGCCTGTTACTCGTCTTCTTCGACTGATCTCTACAAATTAGACAGCAGCAGCACTTGGTTTCTTCATCCAGGGCGTCCTGAGCAACCCATCCGTCCTCGAGAAAGGACGGGAAGAAATCGACAGAGTCGTTGGAAACGATCGCCTACCAGATTTTGGCGATGAAGCATCGCTACCATATATCTCTGCCATCGTGAAGGAAACGCTGAGGTGGAGGAGCGTCACTCCGATTGGTATGCGGCTTGCATCCCTGTTACATTCAAACGTCAACATGACTGACCTTTGCTCGACGTATTTTAAAGCCATCCCCCATACTTCTACTCGAGATGATATATACAAAGGCTACCGTATCCCTGCGGGAACGATCATCATCCCGAATGCTTGGTAGGGCCTCTTGTCTCGACTCCTGGGGATGGCTACTCATCGCCCCCTACAGGTCAATGCTTCACGATGAAGAGCACTATCCCGACCCATGGAAGTTCAATCCCGACCGATTTATGAAAGATGGCCAACTTAACAAAGACATCAAAGATCCTATGAGCGCTGCCTTTGGCTTTGGTCGCAGGTGATCTTCCGCCATTTTGTGTCTAACCAACAATGGCGCTAACTAACATTTCAATATAGGATTTGCCCTGCCAGATTCATGGCTGTTCACCTGGCTTGGATATCGATAGCAAGTATTGTTGCTACTCTTGACATCAAGAACTTGGTCGATGAGTCAGGTCGCGAGCTAGAACCCCCTTTGGATTACATCCCCGGTCTCGTTTGGTCAGTTCAACCATAGTATGAGTCTTCATGATCACGATTACTAACCAGCACTTGGACAAAAAGTTATCCTGGACATATACCTTGCTCCATCACTCCGCGCTCTAGTACGGCGGAAAATCTCATAAAGTCAACGCGTGAGGCGAAACCCTAGGTTGAAGCTTATGAGATGCCGGGAGTCCATCGCAGCCTATCATGTTTGCTTGTGTAGACTCTAACCAACATTCTTCGTGAATTATTTGAACTCCATATCTATCGTATAAGAGACAAGTATGGTATTATATGGACTGGCGGTTTAGCTGTGGCCATGCTGGACCCAGGCATAGGGGCTGTCCCTTTGTCACGTCAGCGCCTAAACCCAAGCGCTTGAGGCTGGGTTCGGCCTTGGCCGTTCGACCGAAGGCGTTCAGTCACCTCCTACTACTTCTAGTCGGGTTATCGTCCATCGTCACCAGCTACTTATAGAGTTGTGCTGGGGGATGACGGTACAAATACACAACTAACTATTGTCATATTTTGGGTTCTCACTGTCGGTCTTCCTTTGCCACCTCATATCTCTTTGGAACTTGCGAATTCTTCTTTTTCGTCATATGACAGCCCGCGATAACGTTGCTGCCCACTTGCACTACTCAGCGCTATGATCGCTTCATCATGGATGCCTACCCCACAAGTCGGAGGTCCGCATCACTTCTCTCCACGTTGTCGTCTCGCTGAAAAACGCCTTCTGGAATGCTATCTAAAGGCTCACGACTTCTCTTCCTCACTCAACCATGTGCTTTAACGGCTCGTGGACTAAAAGAATACAATGGAACCATTGTTGTGACGCGATTCTTGGTGGCGGACCGGAATGCATGCTCGACGATTGCGTAAATGGGCAGAAAGAAGTTGGAAAGAAGACAGTATTTTCGACCTTTCTAACTTCCGACTAACTGTTGCTTCTCTCAAGCTTCAGATCTTCAGCGCCCTATGGTCTGGATGGGTGCTAGTCCACACGCTATAAAGTAAGGGAAGAATCCTCGGATACAATGGAGTGCATCATGGTCATTGGACTGCGCTCTTCGCTGATTGCTGGGCTCTTGACCGCTCTGTTAACAGGACATGTCTCTGCTCAGCCCTCTCCTGACCTACAAAGACGTATCTCTGCAGCTATCCAGGCTGCATCAAACTCTTCTGGCAACATCGACTATACCGCTTTCGTGAATCCATTCATTGGGACAGGCATGCACATCTATATTTAATGCTTTACAACTTGCTGAAGTACTCCTAGATAACTTTGGCGATGTCTGGTTGGTACATCAGTATCATTCAATACGCTTAGACTCATCCTATGACTAGCCCTGGTGCTTCCATACCTTTTGGAATGGTACGAACTCAGTGACCTCGTCGTCTGTTGTCGCTTCTGACGCCTACAAAGGCCAAGTTCTCTACCGACTTGACTGGCTATGCGCCTGCCGGTTAGTGCCTTCCATCAATCAATTCCTTTCAGATCCCCTGAGTCCTACTCAGGCTACGTGACCGACCCCACTCAAAGCATTCGCGGTCTAAGCCCCCTCCACGATAGTGGCACAGGCTCGTCGTTGGGTAAATAACAAATTCAGCATCTACGGTTGGAAGCATATTCACCAAGTATTTCTTAGGAACGTATGGTAACTTCGAGATAATGCCCCTTCTCTGCCCCAACGGCTTCAATACGTGTACAACCAAGCTTCTCGATCGAGAGAGGCTACGGAAGCTAAATACTGATGGCAAGTGGACGCGTCTGATCTCATGTACCACAAGTCCGTAATGACCATTTTTTTAGACGCGTCTCCTGGATATTTCGCACAAACTCTGGATAATGATATCAAAATGGAAGCAACCGCAACTCGTCGCGCTGGACTAGAAAGATTCACTTTTCCCGCCGGATCCAAGCCCTACTTCGTGCTAGATCTTGCGAACGACCTGCCTAACTCATTCGCTGGTGGATCCCTGGATATTGACCCGAGCAAGGGGAGAATCAAAATCGGTGGTCGATGGGGCTCTAGGTAAACATCCCCCTTCTCGACACTAATTTCACTACTGAAAGTCTGCCAAGTTTCGGTCCTGGACGATTTAACTACCAAGCGTTCGCTTGCTACGATCTCTTGGACGGCGGCAAGCAAAAATTGGACGAGTTTGGTGTTTGGACTGGTGATGCGTGAGTCATTTGCTTCAATATTACGAACCTTGTCTCGATGTCTCTTTCGTATGCCAGGTTCGGTCTTGACGCCAAAGGTCTTGGACAAACCCACCTTAACCTCTCCCTCAACCTTATTGGAGGAGTGTACGAGTCTGGTGCTTTGTTCTCGTTTGCGAACAAACCAAAGCAAGTCAACCTCCGCGTTGGGGTCTCTTTCGTATCCGCAGACCAAGCATGTGCCAACGCTGAATCCGAAGTGGGGTCTGCCAGCTTCGAAGAGATCCAAGAGAAGGCCAGAGCAGCTTGGAATGAAAAGTTGTCGAAGATTGAAATAGACGTTGCTGGCACACCTCCTAACGTCACAGAGATGTTGTACTCGTCGCTGTACAGAGCGTCCCTGACTCCTGTAAGGGTTCCCCCTTTCACTCCCTATCGCCTTCTGACCTGAAGCACACCAGAACAACGCTACGGGGGAAACCCAGGGTTTGTTCGCTGACACAAAGTCATTCTACTTCGACTCCTTGTACTGCAGGTAACGCAATATTTTCGCTATACCGTGACTTACAATCCGTTGATTGCCTCTCCTACTGCTATCCTAGTTGGGATACAGTAAGTGAAATGAACTCTTTGTTATGCACCTTTATCACTGACAGTGATCTAGTTCAGAACCTTCTTTCCCTTGATGAGTCTGCATTCTCCGGTTGAATTCGCCCAAATCGTCGATACGTATATTGATGGTTGGCGCAAGAACGGCTGGATGCCTGAGTGCCGCGCAAACAACCTTCCGGGATGGACTCAAGGAGGTTAGACTTTGTCCCAGTTCGTTTTTCTCTGGAAGACGTACTCAGCGTCTCGATAGGATCGAGCGCAGACAACATCGTCGCCCACTTTGCTGTCAATTACCATAACGAGGCTGCGAGGTTAGGCATCAATCTCGAAGAACTTTACTCTGCCCTACTTGCAGACGGAGACTTGAATCCACCAGAATGGAATACAGAGGGAAGACAAGTAAACGTTTTCAAGTATGTATTCCATCACTACCAACCACGGTTTCATATATCTAAACCATGTTTTTCAGGGAATTCGGTTTTGTTCCCTTCGCTGTACTTGACCCATCCAGTACAGGGCGCCAGACCAGGGAAGGAAGCAGAACATTAGAGGCAAGAATATATCTACTCTACTTTCCCTTTCATCATTTCTCACACCCGTTGGCATTGCGCAGTACGCTTTTGAAGACTTCGGTATTCGCCAAGTAGCCCAATTGCTTGGGAAGAAGGACGATGAAGCTCGATTTGCGAACAGCTCGTTGGTTCGTGTTTCACGTTACTTGCTTAATCTGACTACTTCAACTCGTTCGATTCCAGTTTTATCGCAACGTATGGGACCCAAGCGTCACCAGCGACGGATTCAAAGGTCTGTTTTGCACTCTCATCCCACAGCCCCCTGCTGAAAATCATATCATCCAGGATTCTCCCAGAAGCGTTTCATGAACGGAAGCTTCGCCTTCCAGGATCCTATCAACTGCTCACCGAACGACAAGAACAACTCCAGAGCCTGTTCTCTTCAAGGTAACAATTTGAACGGTTTCTACGAGTCTTCGTCCTGGGAGTACAGCTGGTCAGGATGCTCTCATCGCGTTTTTCGCTCCGATAGCTCAACTTTTCTACTCTAGGTTCGCTCCACATGATACTGCCCACCTCATCGAACTCATGGGCGGAAATGTAAGGCCTTCAGCCCCTGTGACACAGGAGAAGGAGGTAGACTAAATTGCATGCTCAACCAGGATACATTCGTGAAACGGCTCGACCACTTCTTCGACGTCAGTGATGGTCGTTTCTTGCTCACCCTCTATGCCCTGACTGTCTCTTGCTAGGCTGGCTATTATCTTGCTGGGAATGAACCTTCCTTCCAGGTTCGTACCTTCATTCATACTCCCCCTGAAGTCCAACGCCGGTCGTATATGAACACCTGGTAACACGTAGACACCCATTGGATACCACTACGCCAATCGACCAACAAAGTCTGTCGATCGCGTTCGTGAAGTTGTGTTCCAGAACTTTGGCATCAGTTGCGTCCACTCCACGTTTGAATCGTTGATGATGTTAACACTCACGCTTAATCCATACCTACAGCTGCCGCTGGTCTGCCTGGAAATGACGATCAAGCGGCCATGGCTTCGCTCTTGTCATTCCACCTACTAGGACTCTACCCAGGTACGCATGTACATACAACGAATCCAATGCATGTTGATTTCATCACGGCCACAGTCCCTTCAACGACACAATTCCTCATCCTCTCCCCCTTCACACCCAAATGCACAATCCACAACTCCTTCCTCAACGTAAGCACCACTGTCACCACGAAGAACTTCGACCCCGCCTCCGTACGAGAGCGAATCCCCCGAGGAGCCGCAGCCTACGTCAAGAGCGTCACAGTAAACGGCAAACCCACCGCCTCACGCTGTCACTTCGATTTCTACGATGTCTTCCGTCTAGGCGGCGACGTCGTAATCGAGGTGACCTCCGACAAGGCGTCAGTAGACAACTGTGCAGGAACCGTCCCCGAAAGTTTGTCCACAGGTGGTTTCGCCAAAGCAAGATGAGAAAGAAAAAAGACATTTCATTTGTAGTTGTAGCCACTTTGGAACGAGTTATCGAAACAGATCATGAGATACGCAGATCGTAAATAAAGAAAAGCAAAAAGGGATGATTCGTGATCAGGATGGGGGAGGTTAGTACAAGATTGTTCAAAGCAAGGGAGATGAGATACAATAAAAAAGACTTCGTAACTGGGAGGTAATTGCAAACAAGGGGGTCATCTACAAACAGAGCCAAGCTAAAGCATTTGGTAAAGAGATCTGCACAGACACACAAAAAGATAGAGGTGCGGCAACAAGAGGCCCGAGGGTTGACAGACGAAATGGCAAGAAAGGATAGGTAGAGACCGGCGGCATGAGAAGCCTAATTCCAGGCCATCTCCGTTTCGTCAAGTTCGTGAGGTAGCTCAATGATGAGTTTCCTGCCGTTCTTCGGGTCGGTGTTATAGAAAATTTGATGCCTAAGGAATGATAAAAGAGTGATTAGTCGGTGCGACAACGGGAACCATCGAACAAACGTACTCTTCAAGAGCTGAAGTAACCGCAAATTTGACAGGACCGCCTTTCTTGCCCGGCGGCAGAAGCACCGTTAGCTCAGTGTATTTATGGTCGAGGTCGAGGAGCAGTTTCTCCAAAGTTTCTTCAACAAAATTGATAGCATCCTCAGACATCATGCCGGCCAGGTTGATTTCGTTGATGGCTGTGGCATTATTATCTGAGCGGGAGATCATAGAAAATCAGTCGTCGAAAGCAATCGAGAAGAAACGCGGGGACATACCCTCAAAGATCCGTCTCGCCAACTTTCTCTTAGTCCTCTCCAACTCCCTCTTCGTCCTCTCAACCTCAACTTTCTGTGCCACCGCTTCAGCTTTATCACCATCTGTCACAGCTTGCGCCTGCGCTTGCTGTAGTGTTTTCAGCTCTTGTGATAATTCAAGGACACGCTGACGGATAGAGAAGGCAACAGGTATTCTCTCATCGAGAGGGGGAGCTTCGGAGGGCGTGGGTGATGGAGGAGGGGAGGGCGAAGGAGGAGGTAGCTCGGGTTCGGCATCGGCTTCAGGAGCGGCTTCAACAGCGGCTTCTTCCTCTGCAGTAGCTAAGGGCTCGGTCGCCTCCTCTTTCGCCTCCTCTTTCGCCTCCTCCTCCTGTGCCTCCTCTTGTGTCTGAGGGACAGGCTCTTCCCCAGTTGGTTGTAAAATATCGGTATCCTGGTGTTCATCAACCTGAGTTGCTGTTGCTGGTACAGTGTTCTCCTCCCCAGGCAGCACTTCCTCGGGAGGAGAAGAACGGCGTTCGTCATCAAGTAGGTCTACGCCACCAGGATCACCTCTATCCCCTTCCCCACTATCATCCAGATCTATAAGCGACGATTTAATGTCAACAGGACGTTGTACGTCATCAGCATCTGGTCCGTAAATATCTTCGAACGGAGGGGGAGGAGAATCATGTCGGTCGGAGTGAGGTTCGGGAACGGGTAATATTGGCGTCGGAGCAGGATGGGGAACGGGCATGGATATGTGGATATCCTCGGGAGCTGGAGGCAAACTCTTATCACGTCCCTTGCCTTTCCTATCTTCTTGAACATCGTCCTGTAGGAGCATGGGTGGTACTTCACTGGGATCAATGTTTTCCCAGCCCCACTCGTTTTGATCTGGGATGACGGGCATGGTAGCGGAAGGCGGGGGGACTTCAATCGGTCGATGAATATCAACATCTCGGAGGGTATCAGCTGGTGTCGGAGGTAGTACAATTGGAGGGGGCCTAGGTGATTCGTCTTTCTTTACATATTCCGACACCGTAGCTTGCTGAATGAGGTCGATATCAGGGATTTCAGCTGCTATGACGGGTTGTGGGAGTTCGGGTACTTCGGTGTCGTCAGAGATCGTTGAGCTAGATGATGACATATTGGACATTGGAACGGGGGGTTCGTGAAGGTGAATTTGAGAGCGTGAAGTACCGATGCGAGGTGTCGCTGTAGCATCGGAAGCAACTGACGAGCCAGATGCCGACCTAGAAGCAGGAATCCTGGTGACCGAGTCGGTATCAGCTTCGGACGGAGCGATGCCAGGGAAAGTGCCAGGCAGGCGTCGGGGTCGAGCGGGTGTCTGAGGGCGGATGGTGGGAATGACGGGTGTCGCTGTGGAGGTCGATGAGCGGGAGGTCGTCGTCGTCGTGCTTCGCGTTGCACTGGGCATCGAAGTCCCAGTGACGATGGACTCTGTGGGAGCGTAGCCTCTGGAGGCCGAGCGAGTACGCTCGTGGAATCTGACTCTGGAAGAACGGGGCTTGGCGTTGAAAGGAAAGAGGGATTGGATTGAGTGCGTCAAAATGTACAAGTCGCGTCGGAATCGGCTCCACGACCTGCGCACGCCCATGTCATACCAGAATATCGGCGTGATATCTGCTATGACCATGCCCAATCCCGTCCACAGCAACACAACCATTAGCCTGTAAACGCTCTCCGTCCACAGAAAATCCACAAAAAGCCTCACCCCGTACGCGACATACGGGTCGTACGAACGGGGCATTTTCTTGAGGAAGTGCATGAGGACGATGCCCTCCCAGAGGCCAATTAGTGTGCTGGCTGTGCGATTATTATTCGTGGCTTGAGAAACAAAGGCCCGAAGAGCAAGGCCAGTGGCGATGGCTAGGAGACTGTCCATGAGTGCTTGCCACGAAAAGAGGCCAGCCCGCGCGGGTGCGACGCTCCTCGTTGAGCGAGTCGAAAAGGATACGATGGAGGAGATGATGCTACTCGACATGGGCGAAAAGGAAAACAAACATGCAGCCCGCCATTCAAGCGCCCGTCCCATCTTAATAGCGCCCGTCCCCGGACAATGCGCCTCGCTTTCTATTGTCCCTTCATTCAAACGGCACCGAGCACAGAATACAGAATCCGTTGAGGGACTCGTCGCTTCAGAATCAGATTTACTCGATTCAGCTGCTACAACTGCTCCCGGGCGACGTCAAGCACCACAACGACCATGTCTGGAGTACTCCGCATGCACAGCTCTTCAACACACGATGCATTTCAAGACGACACAATCCCTCTTCGCAATTTTCTTTAGCTTCATAGTTGTATCAGCGCAGTCAAACGCGACCTCTAAAGCTGGTCTGGCATGGCCAAACGGTAACTCTGTCGATATTCGGCAGTATACGCGCTCTGGAAAAGTATCGTGGTGCGTATGCTGGTGTCACTACTTTTTGGTTTGACTGATCATCAGGCCAACCCAGGTATTATTCCTGGTCTTCATGGCCAACCAGAACAGATTTGGAGTTTGTGCCGATGCTATGGGGTCCAAGCCATGTCGACGAGTTTGCCAGGTCAATAGATCGCACCATACGAAACAACCGCGTTACCTCGGTTCTTGGTATGAACGAGTAGGTATCCTGTGCCCTGTAACGCATAATCCAGGCTTACGATACGTGCTTACAGGCCACAACAAGCAGGACAGGCGAACATATCACCAGAGGACGGTACGGCTCTGTGGCTAGCCCATCTCGAACCACTATACGCGCGGGGGATTCGTCTTGGCAGCCCTGCACCCTCTAGCGCACCCTCTGGAAAGACCTGGATTACCTCTTTTCTGGAGGTTTGTGCAGGCCGTTGTACAGTCGACTTTATTGTCCTGCGTAAGAGTCACTCAACCCCGTTGCCAACACCCACCTACCAGACTGACTCCACAACCAGATTGGTATGGCATCAACGCCACGCAGTTTATCAACTATGTCATAGACTTCCACGAGACATTCCAACGCCCTATCTGGGTTACCGAATGGGCGTGCCATAACTTTGTCGATCTGAACGTACAATGCTCGTCTGACGACGTTGCGGCTTTCCTCCATGAAACTCAATCATTCATGGACAACGCGACTTTTGTGGAGCGGTATGCCTGGTTTGGCGCTATGCGAGACATGCAAGACGTGAATCAGGTAGGTTTATCATAGCTAGCTTAGCTAACATTGCCAATGATGAACGGTCGTCTCTCAGGCAAATTCGTTGATGGATAGAAATGGTCGAATCAACGCGCTCGGTATGCAATACATTGGGCTGTCAGGTCAACCAATCTTGAGCAACACCGGAAGATCATGCTACACCGTGTACACGTTCCTCCCAATAATATTCCTAATCCTAATAATCCTATGGTAGCCGTAACGTAGTCATCACTCGTCCCTCAGGAAGTACTTTTGTCGCAGTCAACCATGTCTAGTAACGAACCATCTGGCTGCTTCGCCTGAGCATCAACAAACTTCAACAGCGCCTCAAAGACCTCCGTCCGCTGCCTGAACCTATTCTCAGTCAAACCGTCTGCTTCGCCTCTCAGCGAAGGCTCCAGCGGATCTTCATTGGCTTGTAATGATTGAGAGGTGATAGCATTTGTGCGAGGTGTCCCTTGCCCATCCATCTCATCATCATCCAGTCGATTCGTCCATGTCCCTTCAGGAGATGTCGAGCGTGTTCGTTTACGCGGCGGAAGCCCATTATCACCTTCACCTTCCGCATCACCCTCCGAAGACGCCAACATCGAAGGGGAAGCCACTGGCAAGGTAGGCGGGGACAACAAGTGAGTAAGCAACAACCGAAATACTTCAGCTTCTTCAGGGTCACCATGATTCACCACATTCGAGATATCATTCTGGAGAAAGTGGAGAGCCTTCACGGAAGGTTCCTTCTCGCACATTTCTCGGAATCTGGGTAAAAGGATCAGCGCACATCCAAATAATTGAACCCCTTGGCGTTCCAATGCCATGTCATTGTATGTGAGAGAGGGGAGAATCCGCACTCACTGTTGCTGACGAACAAGGTAGGTAGCCTTGCGCACAACCTCCGAGGGTTCAGGTCTCGTATGCCCGTCAAAATTAAACTGACGATAATAGGTCAAACAACTTACCTCCTGAGAACCATCTTCCAAAAATCATCCAACCGGGACTCCCTACGTTCATCTTTTCTCTCAGACCCCGGGCCATCCGGGGCCCGGGACCTTCCTCCGGTATCCTCTCCATCAGCATCCGCACCAAGGGGTCGTTCGCTCGAATCAATCGAGATGCCAGCATTCCCTCCATGCATGTAGACCGTTCGATTCGTCGTATCGTACACCAACTGATGGGCATACCGACCACACGGAATCTCCGCAGAATCACCCTCAGATCGACCACTCGAACTGCGTAATATCTTCAACCACTTCCCAGGACGTGGATAATCCACTCTATACAACCAATCCGACGCAGATTCCACGAGAACAGTCGCTGGACCCGAGGTCTGTGGTGCGTACCCAGAAAACCTATGGAAGGACATCAGTCTGCCACAAAGCTCGATCAATATCGACTATACAAAGAGGAGGGGGGACCACGTACACGTAGATCTCGCCTAGCTCAGAGTCCATTACGGCTCTTTGCGTGAAGAACGACCCGGGACCTCCAGTGGCAGTGGAATCGGCGAATAGCTGCACCACCGTGCCCTTGACGGTGTCGTAGGCGTACATGTCAGAAAGGAATTTTTCTTCTCGCTTTCCTCCGAATATGATGAGCCTGTGGTTTTTCGTGTCCAGAAGCATGGAATGGCCTAGTGAAGGGAATGAGTAACCGGATATCTGAGTCCTTTGGAGGGATGCATACCGTAGCGAGGGGGTATCATAGAAAGACTACTATCTGAAGACTCCACCTTGCTGTAGTTCGAGTTAAAATGGGAAGTTTGAGGGGTTCGTTGGACATACGGGAGTAGAGTTGTCCATCTGGTGAGACGTATATTGTAGCTGTAAAATCCTGGTTCTTTACCGCCCTCGGGTACAGCGCCGGAGACACGACCGCCAAATACATAAATGATCTGCGCGTCGCTGTCTATAACCATCTGGTGGTCAGCCACCAACGGTGGGCCACCTTTCGTCTACAAGGAAGGACGATCAGAGATTATCGTAAGACACCCTGGGACGGATACTCACAGCAGTATCGAAGGTCAACAAATACCATTTGCCTTTGTCTATACCCCGTGTGTTATATCGGTAGAATTCCGAGCAAGGAGCACTCGTTGGTGATACATGCTCAGCAGCCCCGTGAGGGATGTTGTCCGACTCATTCAAACGGCCCAATAGATATATGTAGCCAGTTTTACGGTCGAATACCATCTTGTGGCATGAACAAGGTGCAGGCCCATTCTTCTCTGTGGAAGTGCTCGGACTGAGGAGTGTCCAACGGTCGTCTTTGATGGAGTACGACCAAAAGTCGTCCAAATTCTTGTCTCCAGCCCAACCACCGTGCAGATAAATGATCCCCATTTCAGAATCAATGCACATCCCATGACCACCGCGCGGAGATGGTTTATCACCATCCGCATCCAGTCCGTGTATTCGCGTCCAGACCCCATAAGGCTGACAAGACTGGATGTAGGAATCATAGAGATTGGCTTCAGAGATGGTTGCGAGAAGCTGTTCGGTCTTCTCCCAATCGCCTCGGAGAACAAGCGAGTTGTAAAGGTCCGTAATGAGTGGGTGCTCGAAGAGAAGACCAGAAGTCTGGAGGATGTGTTGGAAAGGTGTGAGAAGACGGCGTTGGCGGAGATGTTTGAGTATCAAGCGAAGTGTGCTCATCTCGCGATACTGTGGTGCGAGTGTGAGTAATATGAGAGGGGAAACAAATAACAGATACGAACCTCGTCATATTTTCTCCGAAATTGCTCGACTGTGGCCTCGGCGACGATGCCGTTGATTGCGACGTACCAGATAGAGGTGTGGAAGTTCGGGGCATGAACTCTGAGAGCATCACTCGAAATTAACCGGCTTCTAGCATGAGAGGAAAGGAAGGAAGACGTACGAGAGGGGGATTATCTTAATGAATCGGACAGGAAAGCAAACACCATCAGCATTGGTGTGTTGTATTGGGAATATCTCTGGTACAGCATCATTCTTGAGGGATCCCTCCAGGACTTTGGTCAGGTGGTCCTCGGTCATGCCGACATATATTTCAAAGTCTTTCATGTTACACGGATGAGCTAAAAGACCGGGTGATCATGGTAGGCTCGACGAAGGATAACAAGCTTAGTAAATAAAGTACCTTTATGATACTACGAAAGAGCGTAACGTGAAGAAGCGTCGTTCATACGCAAGCACAATTACACACCTTTCCAAATGTGATGCTCTCTACGCGAAGCCGACGAATAATGAGCGCGTGTTGGTTGAGGGGGAAAGCAGCAACACTCAACTAACAATGCTGAGCGCGTCCAGGCGTAGAAGCAGCCATTGCTGGACGTCGCCTTGACTGGCATAGTTTAAGCTGCTCCATCTGCTTGCCTGGTCCATCGGTCGGTCGACCATTATGTGGGTGGCAGCATAAGGGCCACTGTGTTCTGAACCGCCATAGATGCTATACGAGAGGGGAATAACCTGCGAATCATTCGTAGCAGAAACAGACATAGGTTCGTCGACGGTCTTCGATGTCGGCGTTGATGATGGAAGGGACGAACAAGGGACGACAAGCGCTTTACGGGAACCAAGCGCTTCTGTTCCTCGTTGTTCGAGGTTGTCCGTTGCCTGTTCGTTGCATCAACTTCTTCCTTGAAACGATGGTCCCATCAGAAAAATGTCGACATCGAACGCAATGGTTTGTCTCGCGAGCCTAATCCCCGCAGACTTTCCCTCGTGCTAATTGCGGACTTGTGCATGTGGAAAGTTCGAGCAAGGATTTACGCGATGCACGGGTAAAGGTCTCAAACGTCCTTGTCGTCGACAACGCGAACTCCCATGCCCGAGTAATTTATGATACTGCCCACATGCTCCGGCTCTCAGGCGCATCCTTATCTTTTCGCGAACTTCCCATGCGTCTCTCGTGTCTCACATTGCTGGCACGCTCCCGACGCGTTAGGCCGTGCAAATCCTACCCTACCCGGCCTCGAAATGCCTACGAAAACCGTCGAATAATGGCGCGATGCCCAGCTCATGGAATTGGGGACAAGGGCCAGTATCATTACTGTGACTTGATCAGCAAATGTCCTTGTCTTCGCTTAGAAGTCGTCATTGCCATCAAAATCGCCCCAGTGAGCAATAACCAGCTGTGAAGCGGATCAATTACACTATACAACTGGCACCCACTCAGGCGACTTCTTTTCCAAAGGAAGGGATGTCCAATATGTAACTGGTATGAACCCAACTTTGAGTCGGTCTGCTTTCTACCCGAGCGTGTCCCCAATTAACTTTCGGCTCGCATGACCATATGTACTTCTTGCTCCAGTATAAAATGTTCTCCGGGATGCTAGCGAAGCCCTCACACGCCAGGTCTCACCCACCATGAAGGCTTTTACTCTCTGGGCTGTCATCGCGGCCGGGTGTGCCATTGCCACCACCCCCATCTCCAGCGTAAAGCGCGTTACAAACCTCCCTATAGTCTCCAACAAGGTTATTGTCGAGGTTGACAGCTCCTCAGACATTCCTTCAAAGCGTTCCGTTAGTGGGTTTTCTCCCTTCGTTTCGCCCCCTTTCTAACTCCTAATAATCCCTTAGCTTCACGATGGCCTGTACGACTTCTTGCACAAGCGAGACATCGGCTTCAAGGTCGACAAAGAATTCAATGCCGATGGACTCTTCGTTGGAGCTGCGCTGACGTTGTCGGTAAGTCGGTTTCTCGTCGATGCCGCCATAATGCACCGCTCATGATTGGCTCTAGGATGCATCTGTATGTTCATCAATTCTGCTCTCCATCTATGGAACTGGAAAGTGTGAACTAGGACGTAAAACAACTCGAATCAGCGCCTGGCGTCAAAGCCATCCGACCTGTCCGCGCTTTCGATCGCCCTAGGTACAGACGAACATACAGATGCGAGAAGGGTTCAATTGATAGACATTCCCTACAGACCCCTCAACTCTAAAGTGGTCAAAGACCCCAGCGACCCTGCCATCCCCCCNTGACTCGGAGTCCACCCACATTCTCACTGTGCGTCCTGTTCTTTCATGATGCTTCGAACACCATTTCATTCAACCATCTCCAGGGCGTCGACAAGCTCCATGCGCAGGGTATTACCGGTACTGGCGTCAAGATCGGAATGTACGTGTTATTCTCAATTATTCGCTGACATATGGCTGATACATGTCCGGCTCCTTAGTTTGGACACTGGTAAGACATAACGGTAACATGCTCCTTCTATGTCCCTCTGTCTCACGAATAAACCTCAGGTATCGATTTCACTCACCCCACCCTTGGTGGAGGGTTTGGTCCCGGATTCAAGGTCATTGGAGGCTTCGATTTGGTTGGCGATGACTACGATGGTACTCAGCTTCTTACTCTGACCCAACGTTATCGTTCGCTAAATACATATGAATGAACAGGTACCAACGCCCCAGTTCCAGACCCCATTCCCTTGGACCAATGTGCAGGTACGTGAGGACCCACTCCACCCAGTCCCAGGCTTCTGATTCATCCATCGCAGGACATGGTACCCATGTGGCCGTGTGTTCTACTTTCTTTGTTTACCCACATCATCGCGTCTGACCGGTCGTCGTCGTAGGGTATCATTGGTGCCAACCCAGACAACGCATTCAATATCAGTGGCGTCGCTTACACGGCTTCCTTATCTGCATACCGAGTTTTCGGGTGTGTCGGTTTCGTAACTGACGATGGTGAGTCTTCCTCTCATATCGCAGGATAGCCGGTGTGAACTTTGTTGCTAGTTTTGGTTGATGCTCTGCTCATGGGTTTCCGGGAGGGCCAGGACATCCTGACCTTATCTTTGGGTGGTGCTGATGGTTGGACGGAATCTTCTAGTGCGGTTGTTGCCAGTCGAATCGCTTCTACCGGAAAGGTCGTTACGATTGCTGCCGGAAACGACGTGAGCGACCCTCCTCCTTCTCATCTTTCCTTTCCAACCTTCGTTTGATACATAGGGTGCCTCTGGTTCCTGGTATACTTCCAGTCCAGGGAATGGTAAGAGAAACGCTGACAGCGTAGTGCAATACATGCTTACACTTTTACTTAGGTATCGATGTCATCTCTGTCGCCAGTTTGGACAAGTAAGGCCTCATATTCGCTTGCCCGAACTTGACTGATTCGTTCTTAGCACCGTCATCTCCATCCAGACGTTGGAAGTTAGCGGCGTACCACACGATCCTATCCTCTATCAGGACCTCTTCCCGCTCCCTATCAATGGAACCCTTCCTATCTTCCCGCTCAGCTTGGATACTACGGTGGTTGATGATGCTTGCAACCCCCTCCCTGATGACACCCCTGACCTATCTCCTTTCGTTGTGGTCATCCGTCGTGGAACCTGTACATTCGTTCGTGTCCATCTTTGGTCAGCGTTTGGATCATCATTGAATTTACGATGCTACTAGGTCCAAAAACTCACCAACGCCGCCGCTAAGGGTGGTAAAGTTTTCTTGATTTACGAGTGAGTTTGCCTCAACCCTTGAGAACGATCTGAGCTTTTGCTAACGAGGACGTACTCAGTAATGGAAGTGGCTTCGCCGCTATCTCAGTTGGAGACTTCACTGCTACCCTCATCCAGGCTGCAGATGGAGAATTTGTACGTCCATTTCCATTGGTTTTATGTGTCCCAAGGCATGAACTCTACGACAGTTGGTTCAACAATTCGCTGCTGGCAACAACGTCAGCGTGTCCTTCCCCCAATCTGGTGGTTTGGCCCAATTCCCCGACCCAGCTGGCGGTCTCATCTCCTCGTTCAGTAGCTACGGTCCATCCAACGATTTCTTCTTCAAGCCCGCTGTCGCCGCCCCTGGAGGCAACATCTTGTCCACTCTTCCAGTTAACCTCGGTGTATTCGGTATTGAGTCCGGTACATCTATGGCTACTCCCTTCGTCGCTGGAAGCGCTGCTCTTCTCTTCCAAGCTAAGGGCAAGTCAGCTGCTGTTGGCCGAAGTGCAAGAACTCTTTTCGAAACCACCGCTCAACGCGTCCCTTCCTCCCACACGGATGGCGACCCATTGCAGACCCTTACTCAACAAGGCGCCGGCTTGATTAACGTCTTCAATGCTATCCACACGACCACCATCGTTTCTCCTGGAGAATTGATTCTTAACGATACAACACATTTCAAGGGAACGTGAGTCATATGTCCTCTTCGCTATGACTGGGGCCACCTAGCTGATGTGTCCCCCCTCAAACAGACAACAGTTCACAGTCCGAAACGCAGGAACCGCTGCTAAAACGTACACCCTTCGACACATCCCAGCAGGAACAGCAGTCACCGTTCAGCCAGGAACGATCTTCCCTGCCGATGGGCCCGTTCCTCTTTCAACCGATTTCGCAACCGTCGCCCTCAGCACTTCCAGGTTCACTTTGAGACCAGGTCAAACGCAAACCATCACTGCCCGGTTCAGCTTCCCCCCGAATGCGGACCCCTCCACTTTCCCAGTATTCTCAGGGTTCATTCAAATCCAAAGCGGAACTGAGCAAACCCAAGTCTCCTACGTGGGTCTTAAGGCCGCTTTGAAGGACAAACAGGTCGTCGATAACACCGATCTCTTCTTCGGTATTCCTACCCCTGTTATTGTGGATGCTGTCGGCAACGTTCAGACCGAGGCTACCAACTTTACTTTCGTGGACGACGATTTCCCCACCCTTATCTTCCGGTAAGTGGTTTACTGTATTGCGTGTCGCAATCACACTCTCACACACCCCGGTCTCCAGTATGGCTTTCGGCTCGCCCAAAGTTATTGCCGATCTAGTTCCAGCCAACATTAACTTCAAACCGACCTTGAACGCTCGGGCATTGGGCGATACCCGCGGATCTTTCTTCTCTTTCCCCCATCGTGTCTCCGGTGGATCGTTCGCACGCGTGCCAACAGTCGGAACACTGTTCGAGCTTGATTTCCTCACTCGCAACAACGATGTAAGTGATAGTCGGTTGTTTCTCGAAGGTACCTAAGACTGATCCCCCATTCAAGGATCCCAATGACAACGGCTTCGTTAGCATTGCCATCGATCCCCCTGCGTTTGCAAACGGAACGGCTATCCCCAACGGCCAGTTCCGTGTTCTCCTCCGGGCGCTGAAAGTCACCGGTGACCCCACCAATGAAGCAGACTTCGAGAGCTTCTTAAGCCCCATCGTGGGCGTGAACCAGGCGTAGTAAGATGCCTCTTGGAACACATCCGTTCGTTCTTGTCGTAAAAAAATCTCGATTCGTTTGTAGTATAGCCCATATCCACGAAGGGAAATATCATTATGTTTTTGCTTTCTTTTTCTTGTACTTGCGCTCAGACATGATCTATCGACGGACCAGTCATTTAAGGATCAGACGGGGAGAGTTTGAGAGAATTTTAAACATTTCTTAAACAACGCAATGAGGAGAGCTGTACAATGCACACAATGCTACAGACTATGGAAAAGAGGAGAGAGATTTGGGACAAACAGTGGGGGAGTTTGACAGATTTGGCAGACACAAAGAGTTAATGGCAAAAGTAGACTATAGTGACAGAAAAAAGCCAATGATTCGATATAAATCAGATGTGAACCATCAAAAACACGCCGTGCTGGAGAAGAAACGTAGAGGGAAGCGATATAAAAAGAAAAAAAAAGTTTAGCTAAACACATTGAAGGAACAAGGAAGACCAACTGAAGGGGGATGACGGATGGAGTCATCCCCCCGAAAGTATATGTCGCCGAGATAACAGGTGAAGGGGAGGGGGTAGGGTGGGTAGAACAAAACCAAGATATACGACGAGTCCGTGCCTATATACTTTTGGGGGTTCCCTGTCCGTTGAAAAGGTTATGTATAGCAAAGAAAAAGTACTCAAACACCAAGGGAAACAAGGACAGCGTACGCGATTTGAAAGATATTGACCCAGATGATACAGTGGCGAGAGAGAGATGACAAGGAAAGAAAAATGCAGCTATGATGGCTGCCGGGGCGGTTTGATGCGGAATTCGGTTACCAGACAGAGATGGCTACGAAAGGGTAAGCAAATGGGCAAGCACAGAAAGAAAGATGCGACTCACTCGGAAGGGAAATGAGGGTTGGGGAATCCAACCACCTTGTCCAGATAACTCTTATCGACCTCCCCAAGTACGGCACTCAGCTGTATACTGCTATGCGAAAACCACACATAATCAATAACACCCTTGAAGCCAGGCGTGTAATTGGTCATGGGGAAGTCCATCCCAGGCACGTCGTACGCGTTCTTGAGTTGCAATCGGTGCTTCAACCCTTCTGACGTATACTTGCCGTACATGTGGGACATGAAATCGGGGTGATTGGATGGAAGTGACCCTTTTGAAAGGAATTCATATACTCCAGAAAGGGGACCGGAATTGAAATCACCGCAAACGATGAGAGGAATCTTCGTCCCATCCGAGTACGTTGGAGAAGGTCGTGGCTGCGATGCGGAAGTACCGTTGACACCATTCAATCCTGCGCCGTTCAGCTGTTTCTCCAATGAATCCGGGCCGTCGCCGTTCAGAGCAGGTGCTGGTGTGGGAGGTAATCGAGGCGGATACTTCGCAAAGTTGTTCGCGATCTTCTCAATCTCCTCCATTAACAAAGCCACCTGCACCAGCTTGACATCACGGAAGGCCTGGTCCCAATGGATGTGAGTGTTGGCAACGATGAAACGCGTCCCAGTCTGCTTGTTCTCCACCAGGCAGACGACGGCAATATGGTCCTTCCCAAGGACACGGTTGAACATATCGTCCGTCTTCTTGAAGTCTTGCCTCTGCATGGCCACGGCAGCAAACTCAATCAGATGCTTCTCGACGAGCTGGTATCTATTGGGTTCGCAGAGTAATGTCAGAGGATCATTTACAGAGAGACGAGGGATGTACGCACTTGGATGACTTGAAGAAAATCGCACACCCATCTACCTGCCGTCTATCTGACTCTGGTAACGTCTTGTACCGTGACTTCGGCCAATAAACTCCCTCGTAATCCTTCTCCCCTAACCGCTTCGTGAAGTACTCTTCATACTGCGCGATATCCACCTCCTGCATGCACAAGAAGTCTGCGTCCGAAGACATGACCTCGTTGAGGATGATTTCCTTGCGGTAATCCCATAGGAGGGCCCAGGCTGGGGTGTAACCATACAAACGTTCCGTCGCATATCTCTCAGCCAAAATATTATAACAGAGGACGCTGAACGTCTCTGCATGTGGGTCAGACATAAGGGCCTCACGTTCATGATCTGTGAGAACGCTCTTCCACAACCTGTCTGGTGGAGGTGCGAGGACCGGACATGAGTCTCGAAGAAACGCGATGAGCCCGAGAGTGCCATCTTTCTGGATGAGAGCTTTCAGCGAGGCATCCAGGGGGTTACCTTCTACTCCTAGCGTTTGCAGCTGATGCAGAGAACCAAGTTCGGATGGTATGGTCGGAAGCATGTTATCGAAGAGGTAGAGCTCCTTGAGCGAAGTCAGCATACCAAGCTCGACTGGTAGAGTTGTGAGGTTATTGCCGGACAAGTCGAGCAACTCCAAATGCCGCAGTTTTGATATCTCAGGTGGTACCACGGAAAGCTCGTTATGATTGAGGTAGAGGTTGATCAGGAAGGTGTAGGAGAACAAGCCCGAGGATGGAGGAAGGTGTTTGATATGGATGCCACCCATATCCAGGGAGTTCCAGCTGTTCTCCGGTGGCCTTGACGCCGTAGGCCGCGGGGCAAGTGATACTGGAGCGACTGTCGAAGAAGGGTGATCGGCAAGGGCGGGGGACGCTTCGGATGCGGTCTCCGAAGCGGCAGTATCACTAGGTGCCTCTGGTGGAGCGTTGGGGTTCGTGATGGGAATGGCCGACTTCGTTATGGGACGTGAAGCCATTTGACTAGCTCGTGCTCTATGGTGCGGTGAACGACAAGATCTGACCATCTATGGAAGTAGATATCCAAGCGAACGTGTATGTATATCAGAGCTCAGGGGGAAAGCGAGTAATAGGCTTACCTCGCATTTGAGCAACTGCTGCTGCCAATGGGGTGACATCAACTGGCCTGCCGGCGAACTTTGTAGAACGTGTTGCTGGTGTGCATGGCCATTTGGCGGAGAAGGGTAATGAGAGAGCGAATTCTGGTGATGGTGGTGGGGTATCGGTGGGTGTGGGTTCATAGGATGTGGGTGGTGGTGTTGGGGGTGATGCTGCATAGGATTTACGCTGCCATTGGTGTACATTGCGTAGCCCGGCGACGGTGGAGGTGGTCCGACCGACGGTTGGGTCCCTGGCGGACCAAGAACAGGATGATGCGTCCTTCCCCAAGGACTCTGATCATGGTGGTTTGCGAGTTTGGGGTTTATTCCTGGTGATTGCTGAGGATAGTACATCGCATCTGGCTGCTCCTAGAGACTCGTTGCTTGAGGTAGAATCTCGGCGGTCTCTCGACCAGTGGGAGCGGAGGGACGAGGAGGAGAGGGTGTGGATGCGGGGACGACAAAGAAAGCTGGAGATGGTGGTGGTACGGGATTAAGAAGGGATTGGTTATGGATACAGAATTGAAGGGACAACAAATTCGTGGCTGTTCGTTTGAAAATGCGTGCGTCGATGTGGCCTTGGATTTCGCAGAGACAACTCCAAACTGCCAACAAAGGCGTAGGCAGCGGGCTTGGTCCGTTCCCACGATAGCCGCCCAAACTTACATCCTCCGCCAGATGACATGCTCTTCAGCCACATAGGGACTCCATTGCACATATCTAAAGGGTGCACAAAACGAATACAATACTTGATATACTGCTAACAACCGAGACACCTCACGCCACCGTTTTGGGAAGACCATCTGCACCGAGCAGGGCCTCCGAATCCCCCAAAACCCTGGGTCCATCCCCAATTCTGGTGTGAATCAGGCCCTTGACAGCCCCAACGTCAAATGCCTTTGCAACCGATGCATTGAACCCTTCGGGTAACGCGCCCCCGCCGACACCTTGTTCACCGTAGAGTTTGAACGGATCCTTGAACTCCTTCTGTGGGAAGTACTTGACAATCAAGTCGATGATTTCCTTCACGTTCTCCTCGGGTGTGTAGATGACCGCGTTGGGTCCAGCGTCATACGTGTACGCAGCTTTGCGTTTCCCAGTCTTCTCTACGGCCACCCGGTTGTACTCCACTATCAGCGCAATTATCGCCCGGCTCACGTCATTCATATAAAAGATGGGTGGCTCCGTGTCCAACGCGACCGCATGGAACTGGTTAGAGTCCGCCATCGTGATCTTGGCAAAAGTATCGAAGTCCTTGTCAAGGATGGCTTTGGAGATATCCTTCATGCGCTGGGGCACGACCTCCTTGATTCTGTGTTGCAGTAATGGCGACGTCTCGACGGTGCGTTGCATTCCACTCGTGGAGGATGTTCCCTTCTTGTCATCGGAAACGACACAGATCAGGGCGTGCATATCTGGCCAATGTTCCCGAGGAGCGACCTCGATCGCAAGTGAATCCGATCCGTCCGGAGATGAACCCTGCTCCCAAGCGACGAACCCGCCGAAAAGGGATCGACACGCAGAGCCAGATCCCTGTCGCGCAATGAGGGAAAGAGTCGAAGGGGAAGCAGGGAGGGCATAGAGGGCCGCAATGGAAGAAACGAGTGCGGCGAAACCGGATGCTGATGAGGCAAGACCTGCAGCAGTTGGGAAGTTGTTGAATGAGGAGATGTGCACGGGGAATGTGGAAAGCTTTTAGAATGACAATGAGCCTTAAGCGGCAGTTTGAGGCGAACGTAATAACTTACTTTAGGCGCATTGGAATCCTTGTCTTCGACCAACTCTTTTCTCAGCTTCTTGAGCTCGGCAATACATGTCGCCATTCGTCCACCAGCCTTGATCTCCTCTTCAATCCCGTTCAGCCATAGACGATCTTTCTCGAACGAGGGATCAGCACGCGATGTTGTTGTCGATCGGAGGTGATCTTGATCGAGGGTGACCGACAGAGACGAGTTTGTTGGCAGAATCAACTTGGTGTCACGTTTGCCCCAGTATCTACGCGATTACAAAAGATGTCGAGTTCATTCGATGTCGAGGAATCCACACCACAAGGAAAAACGTCAAAACCAAACGTCAGCGCAAGCGGATGATCAAGTGGATATAGAAGAACAGACTTGATACAGGCAATGTTGACAGGAGCCGAGGTCGTCGCTTGGTAGATGGCCATGTTTTCTTCTCGTCCGTCGCACGAGAGCTTTGATTGGGAGGGTGGGGGAGAAGGGGAAAGATGAAAAGCGGATGGAGACTTGGCTTGGGTTTATATGATATCTGATTCTTCTGGCCCTAGGCGTTTAGATCGTTATACGTCCTTTGTTGTGTTACGCCCGTACCTCCGGAATGAAGCGCACAAGCGATTGGTTTGTTAGATGAGACCATATATCACTATCAGCGCGATGCCCTCTGCTCAAATCGCGCTGGTCTCAGTTGAAGCCTTGACAAAAGATCAAATCCAGGCAGGGGGATTGATTTTTACGTTGTACAAAAAAAAATCGGCCCATTCCCTCGTCGTGGCACCACTTCCGCACGCCCCTCCATTATACCTCATTGTAATCCCCATCTCTCCATTATCTTCCTCTCCGCGCGGAGATATGCTGACAACAATCTAAAGTCAGTTATGTCCCTGCAACCTCAAGGCCACATATTGCGCGGTTCATATCGTGCGTCATGATGGAAGTCAAATGTGCTGGAGGGTCATTGGTTTCAATATTGGTCCGTTGGAAACGTTTGGCAAGGGCGAACAACGAGAGGAAAGAAATCAAGTAAGTTTTGATTTCCCGAAAAGCTCTCACGGTCACTAAAGATCTCCCACGGTCAGAAACGCGAGCCAACGCCTACGCTGAGTGATCGAAACTTCTACATGTTCGTCCGCAAATCTCTCCAAGCCACTCTTCTGAGGCCATGCACCAGAACTAGAATCCCTTATCGGTTTCTCTCCGTGGAAGCACTCCCAAGCACTCTGATAAAACCTGACTCCAATTCCGACCCCATACCGAGTGCCACCACTCATGTTCCTTCTACCACCATTCCCAACTTGAATACGACACCACACACCTCCATCAATTTCCATTCAATAATTCCGGAATCAGTCTCAGGATGGCCTACTCCATGGATCACGGAAGACCACTTCAATACATACATAAACGGTCTATATGAACGTGGATGGGGAATACACTTCTCAAATGCCAACTCCAAATTTATCAAGCCAATCCCGGTATCTTCGAAAGGGAAGGCGCGTTCTACCCTTGACGGACCCGAAAATGTTATATGCAGAGTGCCAGAGCTGCTACGGACGTACAACTTTACCAAACGGGATGGTGCATTGTCGTTTGTACACGACTTGACGTCGTTGATGGAAACGGAGAAGGTATGCGAGCATAATGATGATCGGGAAGAAAGACACTGACATATGTCCTCCAGCATCATTGCGCTCTTCACATCACGGACAGAGGTAACCCTCAAGTTACAGTTTACGTTCATACACATACGGCCTCTCCTCCGAAGTGGGAAGACGTCCCTCTCGAGGACCCCAAAGCCCCCGGAATCACGCTTCGTGATATCCGGTTCGCCATCCTGGTAGACAAGCTTCACGACGAAGCGTACATCGCCAAGGACATGGGCACACCCTCGACGCGTCGCACCCAGTCCCAGACACCGCTTTGGTCCAAATACGAAAGCCGTTTGAAGGCCAATCTTCTCGCTCCAGAGAACCAACGCTCCACAAGCGACCACAATTCCCTCGGGTACTACGATCATGTTCTCACATATTCCAGTAGTTCTCAGCCGAAAAAACCAAAATCGAGTAAACTCAAACCCATCAAAGATCGCCGTTCTGCCAACTGTCCAGCTTGCAGTAGACCTCACCCACTCGAACTTTGCCCGTCCCGGCAATCTTTTCCGCCTCCCAAACCATGCGTCCGGTGTGGGGGAAACCACTGGAAACTGGATTGTCCAAGCAAAGACGTCAAGCGCAGGAAACCTTCGAGCTTGCGTCCGCCACCGGATGTAGTGTGCAAATTGTGTGGCGGAAACCACTACGTTTCTGACTGTCACATTCGTGAGGATCCCCCAGTACCTTGTATTAATTGTGGGGGAAACCACTGGAAGATGGATTGCAGGATGCCACAGGTATCGCCCGAGCGCGCCATGGCTCTCAGGCTTCCCATACCTTAGAAGAATCAGCTTTATCGATATATTATTGATGTAATCTCGCTGAATTTGTCTAACCAACTTCACTCCTACCTGACTTCACTTGGCCATGTCATCTTCGAAGCATCGCAAGCGCAAGCCTGTCGTGGAAGTCCAGTCAATCCAAACTCGAAACTATCATCAACGCGGCATCCCCAACGCGCGAACCTCAGACTGCCCTTATCAAACTCTCGGACTCAAGATGGTATGAACGTTTACAAATGACGTTACAACAGTGGGTGGAGAAATGCGAAGAATGAGTAGTATACATGAGAAGATTGTCCGCATGCAGATAAAACCAAAGTAATTAAAGCAACAAATAGATTGTGTCAGTTTATTTTCTAGCAGAGCTCGGCGAGCCTTGTCTCCCATACGTTCCATCCGAACGTGCACTATGCGGGGGCGTTAGACCCAAGAGTCGTTGGATAGCTAGATCGGTGGAGGTTGGCATGGGTGGTAACGGTGCCGAGCTAGGGAGCGGAGGATGCGGAGGGAGGTGGGATCCTTCGCTAGCTCGCCGTGACAGTGAGTCGCCCGTGCTCTCAGAGTCAGAATGTCTGAAATGGAGATCTGACACCGACATGGGGATGCTGTCAGTGGGAGATGTGGTTTCAGGCCCAGGTAAGCCAGAAGGATGCCGCGGACGTATTGGCTCTTGTTGATGACGCTCAGGACTGCTTCGAATGACATTGACAACGGGGACATCTGGAGCACCTGGCTGTTGAGGGGTAGGAGACTCAACATGTTGAGATCTGCCGAAAGAGCTTAGTGGGTTATGGGGTGAAGGCGTGAGGTCGATTGGAAATGGAAAGCCGCCCGATGATTGCGAAGCTTTACCAGATGACTCTGAGTGGGTATTGGACTGTGGTCTTGGCTTATTCGGCAGTGGGTGATGAGCTCCTGCGTCACTGCGACTGGGAACAGGTTCATCGGTGGGAGGCAAGTGAGTACTAGGTTTTCGATGCAGCGAAGTAATCATAGAAGGACCGCTCCATCTTGATTTCGCCGATTTGCGATGACTTGAACTCGACTGCGTAATGATGGAACCCTCGGTTGACCCACCACTAAAGTCTAAAAATGAGATGACGCCCTCCGAATCTGAACGCGCGGGAGACGATAGTGGTGGGACTCCGGGAGGCGGGGTGAGACGGAAGCTAGCCTTCTGTCGCAACGAAGGGATACGAGGAAGGGCGCGTATCTGCTTAGATTTAGAAGAGCTGGCGACGGGAGGGCTGGTTTGGGGATTAGGCGTGCTACGACGCCTATGATCACTATCACCGAATTTGACATGGCCTACTTCATCTTTACCGCCACTCCCTAGAGCATGGGAGAAGTCCACACGGAAGGGACTAGTTTCCCCAACTTCCGGAAGGGCTGGTTTCGTTACCTCTTGCCGTTTCAACTTGATGCTCCTTCGAGGAGGAGGCAAGGGCTTGGTTTCAATGGTCAACGATGGTGCCCTCACCTCCGCAGTTTTGGTTTCAACTATCCGTGGCCGCAGACCTCTGATTGCAATTTGGCCCGTCGAAGTCTCTGCCTTCACAATCCCGTCCATGTCCGTTAGATAACCACTGCTGACGCTGCCCCGATCGCCTTTAGATGTTCCTTGAGGTGTGAGAAGCATCGCCCGGCTACTCTCTTCGACGATTTTATTGCTAAGCGGGTTGCTCGGTGTAGCTCGATACTGCGTGGGCCGATACGCATCGTCGTCGGGGGAGTCGATGTTGGGTTCCCCAGTGTTAAGTAAAAGACCGCTTGTTGAGGGCGTGTGTTGGTGCGATGAAGTCGAGATCTTGGGGATAGGAAGAGGTCGTATACTCGTGGGACGAGGCTGGTTCTCTCGTGACTCTGGTTTTGATGAGGATGCAGAGGGTTCTGGGACAGTTGAAAGAGGTCGTATCGGCGGGAGAGGACGAGACAATCGCCTGCCTGGGAGCGATGCCAACCCGCTAGACGAAGCGGTCGGTGCAGGGCCTTCTGCCGTAGAAGATGCGACAGCGGGTGTGGGCTGGGAGCCAACGGCAGGTGTTGATGCGGGGTTAGCAGGCTGGTCGTTAGATGGATATATAGGCGAGGAGATATAGGATAACGCGGGCGAGGAATCTGACAAATTCGGGGTGCGCTCATGTTGAGCCCGATTGCTACCATCAGCACTGCCGCTTTGTCCACTTATAGATTGCGAGGCGGATGACGATCGTAGAGGGGCTGAACTTGGACGTGGGGCGGGAGGTATTGATCCGGATGATCGTGAGTTGGTGATCTGGGGGGATTGATTGTGTGGAGAGGTATTGGCGTTATGACGGGGAAGTGTGGGGAGAGGCAAGTCAAGGGCAAAGGAAGGAGAGTCACCGGTCTGGCGGATGGAGGCCTTGCTCTTCTTCTTCTTGGTCTTCTTTCTTCCTGAGAGCATTCTTGCAACAACGGTTATGTTGCCGACATTGTCATCGGAGGACATACTGGGGGCAACGGGATCACTCGGCGAGCTGGCTTCACCCTTGTCTTGTTCAGGGCTTACGGGACTCTTCTCATCATCAGTCTGGTGGCCATGATGATTGTCCGTCGATTTGACCGTTCCAGCACCCAAAGAATGTCGGAAGACCAGACCAAGTGCGCCTAAACCTCTCCCTCCAAGTCCCTCCATTTCATCCTTCCACCTTGCGAAACTAGTCTTCGTACTCCGTCCACTCGACCTCTTGCGACTACGTTCCCTATGTTCCCGTTCAATCGCGTCTGACTCGCGACGACTAACAAACCCGGCACTCCCAGCACTGTTCTCGCCTCTGGGACCACTGGGACCGATGACAAGAATGTCGTCCGTAGCCTCCAATTCTTTCGATGGGTAGATTGGGGGTGGGAAGGGGGGAGCCGACTGGTAACGTCGCCGTCGGCGTGGGCGAATAACAAAGAGATAATATAATAGTAATGCAATAAGGATAGCAGCAAGGACACCACCCAAGACTAAAGCAGCGATGGAACCTTTGCTGAGCGAATGACTTGCCAGAGGGGGAGGCGATGGTGATGGAGTCGGTGGTTCAGGTGATGGTTCAGGCGGGCTACGGGTTGCGTGAGATTGGCAGCCATTGGGGTTCGCAGATCGGGTAGGGGACTTACATTATGGTACCGTTGGAGTATACAACAAATCCATTGGTCAATACCGTGAGTTCCCCTTGACCGTTCGTTATTTGCACAGTGTGCGTTGTGTTAAGGTCAAGCCCAGAGATGAAGTAAAGCAGGGTATCCGGTTGGGTGAAAGACGACCGAGCATCAACCGACGAAATGGTCCCATCCACAGAAACACTAAAAGTGCCCGCTGACGGAGACGTAGTGCCAAAGAGGGAAAACGCGGTGCCTGTTAATCAGGTAGATGGAAATGCCGTGTGAGTGTGTCGATTGAGATCACGAAGGAGAAGATTAGTGGGTGTCTACCCGTTACTTAGGGGACACGTACCAATAAAACGGGAGACTATACGATCATCACTTCGTACTGAACGATGTGCCGTACCTGCACTTGCGTCGGTAGTATTTATAAATGACCAAGCCCCAGAGAAAGCAACACTGGTTTCTGGAAGAGTATCATTGATGATGGATGCACTAGCATAATTGAAGATCAAACCTAATTCCAGAAATTGGTGAGCGATACATACCTAGTGTCATTAACTTCGGTTATGGAAGTCACAATGAACTCGTCGAATGCGATGAAAGAATCTGCAGACCCCGTCGAGAGAGTCGTGAGGGTGATAGTGTGATTGCTATCAGGAAGGTCTGTAAATCTAGCAAGCGTGTCCCCGCTGATTGGAGACAAATCGGGAATCGGTTCTCCGTCCAGTGTGACCGAAAAAGTGGCTTGAGTTGCATTCCCGAGAATGTCAATACCGGTGCCTATGGATGAATAACGAGAGTTACAGAGTAAGGGGACGAAGGGGGACGAAGGGGACATACCTTTCCATTGCAAAGATACTGACGAGCCGTTGAGTGCTGAGATATGGAGCGAATTTCCTACACCAATCGCGCCTTGCGCCGTCGCGAATCCCGACTCCGTAAAGTAGGGGTTCCAGCCCCGAAGGGTATTTGGAGTCGAGAAGGTATCGCGAAAGGGAGAATATTTGACGGCTGGAGATGTGTCGTCCACAGAGAAAGTGTAGACGATTTGAGCCATCGATGAAATGGCATGTAAGCGAGTCGGATAGGTTAGAGCGGCTTAAGGTCGTGAAGGAACGTCAAATAATGAGTGGTCACCCAAATGCGCCAGGCAAAAGGGCGAAGAGGTGCGTACTGGGGAAGAAGGGTGATGATGCAAGTCAAAAGGCAAATCAGGCAGATGAAACGAGACGCAAGGGTCTTGATGCTGAGACGCGCCGAGGGAAGGTCGCAACGCGCAGGGTTATATTTCCCCAGGGACCGAGGGGTTTCAGGCGTTCGTGATATTTGCTGATGGCAGAGAAGGGGATGGTGGTGGTTTGAGGTCAAGAAGGACCTGGGATTGTTGGCGCTGAGCCTGTAAAGATGCTTGAGATCTTTGCGGGTGCCGACATGCTGGGCTTCGATTTCAGAAGGAGTTATGGCACTATCAGTGACCTGCTGTGACCGCCGCATCACGTGTTTTATAAGTTCAGAATGAATGAATGAACTTACTGAGTTACTCCTTCATTCATAATTTGATGATGGTCATGTTCCTCCTCTGACATATCGCTGATCTTGCCAGTATCTAGTAACCAATGGAGGACGCGCCGCTCGAGCCACCGCCAGAGATTCCTTCTCCAGGAACACCAACTTTCCTGTCGACGCTGCTATCTCACATCCATTTTTCCGCAACAAATACCCTCCAGTGCTCTTCATTTCCCGTTGACCCGGCTGTTCTACAGTCCATTCTTCTCTGCATCGTTGCCAACAAACATCTGATCCTTCGCACCGCGGAGGAAGATATTCCCAGTGTCGTCAAACTCGCTACCCTGGTAAGTCTACATCTTCTCAGAACCTTGGCTGAGTTATTCTTCGTGGAATCCTAGTCTCGTCGTGGCCTCTTTCTCCCAGAGACGCGTGCACTGGCCATCTCTGAGCTTCTCGGTACCTTTTTTTTNATTTCCGCGACATGTCGCATCGCATCTGTTATTGATGGCCTGTCCATTTGTGCATTTGCAAAAATGGACGTAGGCCATTTCACAATTGATTGTACACCCTGTTAGGGACTGTGCATAGGGTCTTGATGGGTGTGGATTGATTCCCATTAATCCTCTCTTTCTGCGCATCGGGTCTGACATTGGTTGGCTCGCCCAGATCATGCATCAATAGGAATACAACCCGCATGGGAATCGACTACACCTGACCTTGCTTCTCCATCCAGTGGATTTGTAACAGCGGCACTCGCAGTGTTCTTCGCACCGAGGCAAGCTTCCTCGGTCCGGTGAACGTCACTCTGAAACATAGCCGTCGTGGGTTACTTCCTCGCTCATGCACGTGGTGCCGGGCAAGTGCTCACACGACTTGCACTCTCAGTCTGTAGCCGACACCCACCATAGTGTTTGGGAGTGGTCTGCGTTCACTTGCGATGTGTCTCACCGCCATGAGGTCGTCTCTTCGAATGTCCGCCATTGCTGCAGACGCTGTCAGAATTTCAGCTGATGGAGGTCGCTAGTCGTGTCGGTTTGATACCATTGAGCTCCTTTTGATACAGTCAGTCGTTTGCTCAATGTGCCGCTTCTCCATTCAGATCTATTTTCTTCTTCATTTCCTACTACTTCGGAGTCGATGACTAAACATCTTTTCAACCTAACATCCAGACTGTGAATTCTGTGTTTGCTTACCACCCGGTCCATCGACTAAGGATCCGACCAAAGGCGTTGTCAGAATCGGCGTCATTACCAACAACCAACCCCGACGCGTTCCTCCGTTCCGTATTCTTACCGTCGACGCGTCGTAACAATGAACCTCTCCGCCGCGTTGAATCCACCCTCCACTCACCCCTGCGCCACTCACGCTCGGGCTCGGGATACACCTCACCAGACGAAGCCAGCCTAAGCACCGTTCAAGCAGAGAAGAATTCCCGACATCATCGGCACCGTTCCCGATCGAGTTCAAACCACACTGCCTCCATGCAGTTTATGCGATCTTCCTACTCAAGTGACCTGGTCATGAATAATGCTGATGGCGGCGTTCAAGGACGTGAGATCCCAGGTCCGGCTTCTCCATCGTCACTACGGCAAATTAGTTTCGTATCGACTTCCACTGGACACAAGTTTCCATCTACGCCACTGTCTCCTCCTCATGTCCACGCTGAATTGCCACCCCATCGTGTAGAGAGCGCGCATCCACCTGAGAACCCCACCGTACCTCACGCCATCGTGGTGTCCGGCTTGGAGCATGCCAGTCGGTTGTCCCAGTGGGCTTTAGTGCGAGTTCTTTCGGAGAACCGACTTGTTTTAGATGGTGGCGAGGACAGTGATCAGGACGATGCTCCCAATGGACCAGATGGAGTTTGGAACTTGCCTGATAACTTTATCCTGGTGTATGTCTGCGCCATTGATCCCCATGAACGACCGGGGATACACCATAGCCTAGTAAGCTTTTGGATTGATGTTACTAAGTACTCACACTTACAGTTCGTTGCTAGCTCGACAAATTCGCGATGAGCACAACCGTTACGCTTCAGCCTGCTACCCGAAATACTGTGAAGGCGTACCGCACACATAGTGGTTCATGCAGCACGCACTGCCAATCGTTTCGGTCGTCTCCCTCGCTTACGGCAATGCCGCTACCAATTATATCTCCCCGTCCAATGTATCCTGGCGCCCATTCTCCTCCCAACATCCGCAACCCCTCTCCCTCCCTAATCCGACCTCCCCTAACCCCTCTCATCCCCAGACCCTCTTCGACACCATTCATGATGGACGCCGACCCTCCTCCAGGGTTGCTCCCCCCTACGATTCTTCCCATGCTTCGGACCATGTTTGCATCGAAGAGCCAGCTCCAAATCTCACCGCATCTTTTACTCTACGCCGCTGACCTGTTCTCGGCTGTGCGTCACCATCCACAACTTGAAGGGACATTGCTTACTACGCGGTCACACACGGATGCCCTTGATCTGTCGCGAGCAGCTAGGCTACTTGGCATCGATTTGACGGGAATGGAAATGATTAAGCTCAAGTTGGAGGAGAATGCTGTGGGGTGTCATGGTGGTGGCATGCGACATCGTTCGGAGAGTGAGACGGTGGATGGGACGAGTAATATCGAGTATGGGGAAAGGATGAGTGATGTGTATAGTGGGATCAGTAGCGGGATGGGGCTACTCTCACCGTTTGGAGATGTGGACTCACGACGATCGTATGAAGTGCGTTCTCCCTCTTTTCTCACAGAGTCGGCTGTCAGCGCACGCGAAGGGGATGATGAGGGCGAGTCGGATGTGTTGGATGTTTCAGAGGCTGATATCGCAAGGATCGTACCACGCGTGGTTTCTCATCGAGTTCGCGTCCGAGACGGACCACAAGATGAAGTTCTGGCGAGTTTGGTCTTCGGGGCCGTACCTCCAACGATACCGCCAGAAGCCTGGACACGAAGTTCGGTGAAGGATATCATAATCAGCATTTTGGCGGAAGTCTGATTCTTCATATCTCGAAATTATAATATGTTGTAGGGTATACCAATATAATCTACCTAAGATGGACCTTGCGTATCCCTCCGTCTACCAAAGCTGACGAACCTACCAAAGCCAGAAAAGACTTCGCGTTTCGTAGCGGCCGTGTCCACTCCATTCGACCCAGTCGGGGGACCACTCATCGGCGGTGAAACCAACCCAGCCAACAATCCCTCCGAGCCGATGTTTGCAGCGTTCATCGCTGCGCCGACTACCTGAGGGAACGACACCCGAGCAGACAGACCAGGGCTAGTCGGGTCGACCATTAATTGCCCTTGATTAGAAACTGGAGGATCCATGTCTAAGCTGGACAAGAACGATGTGCGCTCGAGTTCATCCTGGGTACTAGTCACCGTGACGAATGAGTCCAGCAGGTCGTTTTGTTCTGATTTGGGAGTGCCTTTCAGATCGAGGATCTAGGATTGGTACGGTCAGTACAATTTACCGCCTGTGTGCGCTTCAGAGTAAGATCGAAACCTTTTGGAAATTAGAAAACGACGCGTCTCCAATGAGTAGAGTATAGTTCAGGATAAACCCTTCTGGCGGATCCTAGACGATGGGAAGAAATTAACATCCAATGACAACCGGCGACTTCAAGCTTGAATGGAATTACCACAGGTGTAACGATGACTTTTAGAAGAGCCTCCAACTGAGTAGTATTCTTAGTGAGCGTTTTCGTATAGCTAGATCATGATGTGAGGGTGTTCTGATGATACAATGGCTATCCGCCCACCTTGATGTAATTACATCGTCACCAGGCAACTTCAGTAAGAAAGCTTTGATGATTTGGAGGTCGATCAGAAGCTAGGTCGAAGTATCAGTATGTCTGATGTTGTGATTGCGTCTATTGTTTATTTGGACTCGCACCTGCTCTGCGCCTGTCTCGCCTAGGGGCCTGCTCTTCACCAACGCGTTGGTCAACTTGGCCAGAATCAAACTACAAAATCATCAGCTCGGTACAATGGCTTATAGACGCGCGATTAATTACCTGCACGTTTTGTCGAATAGATTGCGCAAGTACTTCTTCTGCTCGATGTGTGCCTTGACGACACCAACACACCGCTCCACCGAGTTTATCAATTCGTTGGCATACGCCGATGATCCACTGACTTGGTTTATAGAAGGCCAAGACGTTCTGACAAGAGTTGAGAACGACGGTTCACAGGCCGCCTCCACTTCCCGCAACTGAGTAGCAATAGATGAAGAGATGACACTGGGGATGTCGGCGATTAGTGATGGGTGACTGGTGACTAGCGAACAGAGGAAGGGACCTACCCGAGGAACAGGTCCATCTCGGCTTGGAGAGTAACTTTCTCCTTGAACTCGTCATTGACTTGTTCTCGGATTCTTTCTTCTAGCTTAACGGTTAGAGAAACAAAGAGTCAGCCGTGCACAGGTTAAGGACGTGGAAACTTGGATCTACTTACCTCTGACGCCGTATTGTAACAGTAATCTGCCGTGTTGATCAGGAGGCACGTATGTCTCAGCTCAACGGGATCAAAGCGCGTGTCCATGGATCGACGAGTTTGAACGGTAAGTCTACGATTTTGGTCAGCCTCGAACGAAGGGCACAATGGAGGGTACGCACTTCTTAGGTCCACTAGTCAGGACGTCCTCTAATCTCAGTTTCGTGAGCCTAAGAGATGCGTGAGGATAACTTGGAACCTACTCACCGGCATAAACCTTCAACCACTTTTTGTGAACGTTGCATAAGTCGAAAAGCGGTTGACCAGTAGACAACTTGGCACACTGTTCCAAGCTTTGTCGATAGAAGTAGAACAATTCCGTAGACGATGGGAGGACGTTCGACTCTTCCTCTGGTTCTTCCGAAGCCTCCAGTGACGGCCGTGGTTGGGCTTTCTTATTCTTACTGTGTCGATGAGGAGCTAACATATCGGCTATTGCCCTAGAGCGAGATACTTAGCCGTTGACTGACGAAACCGCAGCGGTTCGACTCACTTTTCCTGAGCATCTACAAAGATACTCATATGGGATTCAAACGCTGCAGAAATGGGTTTTGGCGAGCGTGCAGACGAGGGAGATGCAGCCGAAATCAATTCTTTAAACTAGTAGGCATTGGTTAGGTGAGTCCCAATCAGCTATCACTGCACGTACCGGGGTTCCCCACTTCTTCGACATGGCAGCTTCAAATTCAGTCGTTGTCTGGAGGTACTCCAGCAGCGAGGTTACAGTCAACGAAGAATGAACTTGGGATAAAAGCGACGTCAAGTCATCTCTAAAGGATATGTTACTCCTACGATACCAGTGCCTAGTAGTCACAGAGGAGACCAACCTAGTAACTTCGGCGAATTTGGCCAATAGATGCCATCCCACTTTCCATTCGGGAGGGAATACTCTTCCTTGTTCAACTTCGTGTGTTTGCAAAAGACGTCTGAACCAGGCGAAACGGCGTGAGATGTTGTCCAGTTGACCGGCTTCATCGGTAGCTCGAAATATACGACGGTATTCCTTGAGTTCCAGCACGACGTATCGGTCGATAACATGCAGACGGACGTCATCTCCAAGAACGTCGATGACTAGACACGCGTCCGCGATGACACTTCCTTTGATGGGCTTCGAGGGATCTTGCATGTAACTACAACCAACATCAGCTTTCGAAAAGAGGACTTGACTCAGTGAGGGCTTACAAAGTGTCGAAGTCATCATCAATCATGGACCTAAGCTCGCCTTGGATCTCTTGGATACGTTTTAATATTTGGGCGATTCGATGAATGGATGAGAACGGCTTGAAGGAGACGGATATTTGTTTCACGGCCTACTCATACATTGATCTTAGAAGACATTTGATAGACACAAAGACGGACGTACAGATAACGTTTGCGCTATTTCGTCATACTTCTTCTCCTTGACTAAGACCTCCAACTGAGTCAATGCATTGACTAGAACGAAAGAGTAAGCAGACCCGTCGGATACGACACACAAACAATACATACCAAGCATTTGCAGGCGCTTCAGTGTCGTCATACTAGTGATTAAATTCTTCTTCGCCAGGTCGAGAACTTGGATATCTTTCGTGACATTGCGGACTACGGCTTCGGATTCAGTGGCCTTCTCACGTATTCGCGTCATTTGCCCGAGTAGATCCTGAGCAGCTCTGAGTGACTCGGACACGGAGTTGTGGAGAGGTCATACCGAGATCATCTCCTGAATTAAAGCCATTCGACTTGGATCCTGGTCGGTCTTGAGTTCAGCTTTCAGTGAGTCTATTTCTTCTTGTAGTTGCTTCTGCTGATCCCCCAAGCGACGCTGGATAGCTTCGACCTGCGATAATGACGATTCTGTTCGACGTCGTCTCATAGACCTTACCGAAACGACAAATGACACGCACCATCCGGAAAGTACGCGTTCAACGCCGCTATGGGCGTGAAGGCATCCGAAAGCTCACCAAACGCATTGTCCCCGTCCTGTTCATCTGGTTGTATGTCGAGAATACGGTTAATGGAGAGAATAACGTCTGCGGGGAGGTTGCCATGAGGAGGCGTCATTCAGATGGAACTTGGAAGTGGTCGCTCTCAACCCGCGGGATCTAATTTTCCAGCCGGGTCGTGGAGGTTATATACCAAATTGGGAAACTCGGCGCCGAAACTCCAAGTTGGCCAGAAACAGCAAGCGCAGATGTTTTGCTTTGCTGAACTCGCCACCGCCGCAACAATCGGTTGCACGACACGAAATAATCACTCTTCTCAAGCCACCACACTCGCATCAAACTTGCCATGGTGTCGTCGTCCGATAACAGACCACAAGTTCTGCATGTCTTTCAGGACCACCCCAAGTTTTCATGCTCTAAATGTGCTGCAGTGATCGTCCGCAACTCTCTCCTCGATTTCGGGTAAAATGACACCTCTAACTGATAAGGAGATTTTCAGGCGCTTCAGGATGAGCTGATCAGCAAGGCGTTCTCTGGCAGAGACGGTCGAGGCTAGCAAGTGTTGATTGATTTCATGAGCCCCGCCTCATGTCTTGCTTAACGCCGACTTACAGTCTGATGCATTCGGCCGTCAATGTGAAGCTGGGCCGTAAGGAGGACCGGCAGCTCTTGTGAGTAACTCGACCTCATGGCAGTTGGTCATCCCGACCGCGACCCGTGCCTCACCTCGCGCATCATCATTGTTCGGAATAGAACTGGAGTCCACACCGTCGCAGACGTTTTCTGCCTAGGATGCGAGGACAGAATTGGATGGTTCTATCACAAGGCATCAGACTACTCGCAGAAGTACAAGGAAGGTCGGTACTTGGTCGTCATTCTAGCGACATCATTCGAAGACAACTCATGCGGCTTGGGACCGTAAGGAAAGTACCTCCTCGAACGAGAGAAGCTTATCAAGGAGAATGCGTGGTCGTTGGACGAAGCGCCGTGAATTCAGTTTGGCATGACTCATGAGGAAGTTTGACGCACGGCCGACGCTATCCGACTTGTCCCCCCGACGTCTACCTCGTCCAAGTTTTTTTTTCTTTACACCTTTCACTTTGCAGTCTTTCCATTGGAGTGGAGTCATGAAACGCGTATATATATTATTCCCCGTATATCTATGTCCTTCCCTAATACGCACACACTTGCTGGATTATGAATACATCACATTCCATCCTAACATTTCATCCTCTCGTCATTGCGACGGGTGAAGCCCCCACATGAGCCGTTCCTCTTTGTTCAGTGAACCTGAACATCTCCAGACCTGAGCTGGTCACTCGACTCAAGTTTCTTATCGCGACATACTACATGTGTTTGCGCCCCCATACGATTCACATTGAATCTGCTGAGCAACGACGAGGCCAATGTTTTCTCCATGAAGGATCGGCCAAGGCGCAGTGCTTCCAGATTAGGCAATTGCCACATGGAAACAGCATGATCGCGCCATGTGCCAATCTTCCCCGCATTAGCGCGTTCCTTGAATTCGCGTGGTACGTTAGCGTAAACCAGAGCTTAATCGTCTTTTTGCCTCTACAGAAATCACCAGCATCGGTTTCGATAATGTCGCAATCCGAATGCGGCCGTGTGCTCGCCGATCTGGCTGCGAGGGATGCATTTTGTCGCTATGACAGAAAGCATGCCTGCTTCCGCGAGCCAACATTCTCCGTGTCTTATAAGGAGCATGCTCTCCGACCTTAAACTTCAGAGCAGCCCGCTTGTCAGAGTCTCCAGTGGCCTTTTCTCTCCTTCGACTTCTCTTTCGAGCCACCACGTTCTCTACCATGAAATTCTCTTTGTCCCCGTCCTGGGTTTTGGTGGCTCTTTTCGCTGCCGCTTCACCTTCTTTCGCCGCCGTCCCTCTTTCTGCGGTCAACAAAGCTGATACTGGTCGATATGTTCCCAACGAGTACATCGTTGAGATGGCAAGCGTCTCTGCTCTGGGTGGCAAGCGTGCTTACTCGCCCCTCTCTGTGAGTATTACTCGATCGTTGCTGAATTGGGAGACTCAATGACTCTATCAGGTCCACGAAGAAGTCTACAACCACATGCGCAAGCGTGGTATTGAATTCGACGTCAAGACTGAGTATGATACTCCAAGTATCTTGGTTGGAGCTTCAATGAAGATCGAAGTGAGTGAACAAATGAGCCTCAGAATGACACACATACTTAGCACATCTTATTAGTCCCCCGAGGATGTTGCCAAAATCGTCGATATTCCTGGTGTCCAAACTGTCCGCCCCATCCTTATCGTTCCCGGACCAGCGTATGTGCATGACCCCCCTTTCGTGATCATATTCTAACGTTCCTTTCCAGCCCCGTCGAGTCTTACACTGCTACCGATCCCAATGACCCCAAGCTTCCGACTCCTATGAGCACCCACTACATGACTGTATGTCCTTTTTGTCCTGCAATCGGGTCCTTTTGTTTATCTCTATACTAGGGTGTCGAGAAGTTGCATGCTGCAGGCATCACTGGTGAAGGCATTAAGATCGGAATGTGAGTAAAAATACACCCTTCGCAGCAGTCCCTTCTCATACCCTCTCAGCATTGACTCTGGCATCGACTGGAAGCACCCTTCTCTCGGTGGAGGTCTCGGTGAAGGTTTCAAGGTCATCGGTGGATGGGACTTCGTTGGTGACGACTACACCGGTCGCAACACCCCCAAGCCGGATAACGACCCTATGGACTGCGGTGGTCACGGAACCCACGTCGCTGGTATCATCAGCAGTGACCCCGGTAATGACTTCGGTGTTGTTGGAAACGCCTACAAGGCCTCCATCGCTGCCTACCGTGTCTTCGGTTGCGGCGGTTCGACTACGGATGAAAGTGAGTCCTAACATCTCTTGCTTTAGCGATTCTAATAAGCATTCACAGTTATCGCTCAATCCTTGATCCGTGGTTACAACGAGGGCATGGATATCCTCACTCTATCCCTCGGTGGTGTCGATGGCTGGACTCAAGGTACTGGCTCTGTCGTTGCAAGCCGTATCGCTGAGCAAGGTCGTGTCGTCACCATTGCCGCTGGTAACGATGGCTCCGACGGTGCTTGGTACACTTCCAGCCCAGGAAACGGCATCAGTGCCATCTCTGTCGGCTCTGTTGACAAGTGAGTTCTTGAATTCTACTTCCTACGTCGTCCCTTTACTAAATAATACAACAGCACTGTCATGTCTGTCCAGAACTTGAACGTCAAGGGCGTCGAGCACGCACCTATCGTGAGTGGCTATTGGACAATGTTTGACCGTTGCACCTCTAACTCACCCAACAGAGCTACATCCAAGCCCTTCCTCTCAAGACCACCGGTGAATTCCCCCTTTATGTTACCAACAAGGACACCACGGTCAAGGATGATGCTTGTGCCGCCCTCCCTGCTGATACCCCTGACCTCACCAACCACGTCGTCCTCATCCACCGTGGTACTTGCACTTTCGTGAGTTGGCATCTGAAGTGGGAAAGAGCCTCACTGACCTCTTCCCATTAGCAAAGCAAGGTCGACAACGTCGCCAAGTTCGGTGCTAAGCTCTTTGTCATCTACAAGTCAGTCGCTCGCTTCGCTTGTTTACGGCTTGTATCTCATCTTCAATTTGTATAGCTCCGATGATGGTCAACTCACTGGTGTCTCTGTCGACGGCTACGAGGCTGTCATGATCTCCGCTGAGGCTGGTAAATTCGTACGTCCCTTCCCGCCTTTGCCTTCAAGACATCTTTCTCATCATGCACACATAGCTTGTTGAACAATTCGCTGCTGGTGCCGAGATCAAGCTTGAGTTCCCTGTCAACGGCTCCGCCTCCACCATCGAAGCCCCTAACGGTGGTCTTACCTCTTCGTTCTCTTCCTACGGTCCCACCTACGACATGTTCATGAAGCCCGCCGTCGCTGCCCCTGGAGGCAACATCCTTTCCACCGTCCCCACCGCTCAAGGCAGCTGGGGTGTCAAGTCCGGAACTTCCATGGCTACTCCCTTCGCCGCCGGTGCCGCCGCTCTCGTCCTCCAAGCCAAGGGTCGTAGCAAGGACCTCTCCCGTTCGATGAGAGACCTCTTCCAATCCACCGCCATCCCCGTCGCTGTTTCCAAGGAGGAAGGTAGCCGCCTCAACACTGTCTCTCAACAAGGTGCTGGTCTCATCCAGGTCGATCGTGCCGTCAACTACAAGACACTCGTTACTCCCACCCAACTTCTCCTCAATGACACCGCCAACTTGGATTCTTAGTACGCACCTTCCACTTCGGACTTACTCACTTATATTTACAAAATCTCTTACAGCCACACGATCACTATTCGCAACACTGGCTCTTCCGCTGCTACTTACCAACTCACCCACGTTGCTGCTGGTACCGCCCAATCCATCCAAGCTGTACGTTGTCTTCTTTCCATTCAACCACTCGATCAAACTAATCTTGCAATACTTAGGGTCTCCCTTTCGCTGCTGAAGGCCCCGTCGAGCTTGTTGATGCCCCAGCCCGTGTCACCATCATTCCTTCTTCCGTCACTGTCTCTCCCGGTTCTTACCGCCGTGTTATCGTCCGCATTGCCCCTCCTCGTGGCGTCGATGAGTCCCGCCTCCCCGTCTACTCCGGCTTCATCAAGGTTGCCAGCAAGGATGAGACTCTCCAAGTTACCTACCTCGGCGCTGCTGGCTCCCTCAAGGAGAAGGCTATCCTCGATAACACCGAGCACTACTTCGGCCCTGGCGCCCAACTTCCTCTCGTTTTGCACCCTCTTGGTTTCCCCCAGGCTAACGCCACTACCTATACCATGGAAGGTTTCGATACCCCTTCGCTTGTCTACCGGTACGCTTTGATCTCCTTTTTCTGCCTTCACTTTCACTCACTCTGATATCACAGTGTCACCTTCGGTTCCCCTTCATTGAAGATTGATCTCGTCCACAAGGACGCTGACATCAAGCCCACTCTCAACAAGCGTGGCTGGCTCTCTTGGTTGTGGAACTTCGGCAACGATGTTGCTAAGCTCCCCATCGTCGGTACCCTCCAAGAGTTGGACTACATCCCTCGCAACTCTGCCGCACCTGTGAGTACCCTTAGCAACGAGTCCGTTAATAGGAATCGCTCTGACCCTCTCTTTAGGACCAAGAGAACAATGGCTTCAACGTTTTCGTCTTCGACGGTCACTTCGCCAACAAGACCCGTGTTGACAATGGCGAATACCGCATCCTTCTCCGTGCTCTCAAGGTTACTGGTAACCCCAAGAAGCAAGCCGACTACGAGAGCTGGCTCAGCCCAGTCGTCGGTGTCAATTTCTCTTCTTAAATCTCTCGCTGTATCCATCTGTCCGTGTATCTTTATCTGGTATTTCGATTTCGTTCGTTCGAACACTTGCATACGCACATATACACACAACTCACGTACACACATACATAACCACTCTGCCGTTTTGTAGGGATCATCATTCGTTTTCATTTCGTTTTTCCTGGTAGCTTGCATCTCCCATGGACTGTATCAGTTTACTCGCTCTTTTCTGCTGTATTGGCTATCGTTGGCAAAAGTATACCAAGTCTATTTGATTATTCCATCTTCTCCTGCGTGATGAGTGTTCGATTCTTCTCCAACCATTGTTGTCACTCGGGAGCCTCCATGTTTGTTGATCGGACCAATTGGTGTCATTTACATCCTTGAGTTTTACAGACTACCGGTGTAAAGGGGAAATGACTGCCGACCTGGGACTAAATAATCGTTCAAGAGATGAATCCAATTTAATGGGAACTTTAGACGGCGAAGAGGCCATCTTGCTCTTGCTCCGATAACTTTTGATTACCCTTGAACACAACATGGCCGACTTTCCGAGCAAACAAAGGAGGGTGTCGGGGGCGAGGCAGTCGCTTCGAGTGCTTGACAGATGTACTGTCGCCGTTGTCCTGCATCTCGGTGTCCTTCGGATCGTTTGTCTCTGTTTTCTCTTGGGTGCCGATCTCCAACGTTGGAGGAGCAGGTATCATGCGCGAAGTCTTGCAAGCTTTGCATGTGTAGGTCAGGGCATGACCATGGGAGGGTAATGCTGCCTGGGGTGAGTGAAACGGCTCATGGCAACGGCGGATGACATACTTCGAACTCGAACCGAAGCGGTGATGCCTGGGCGCAGCAGGGAGTTACAACCCTTGCAGATCGTACGCTTGACAGCGGGGTCTCTGTATGGAAAGATCAGCCGCGGGCGAGACAAAATGGTGCTCAGGCAGACATCTTGACCAGTGTTTTCTTACCCACTGACTTCATCATTTCGATATAGTCCGAAGAGATGTGGGACGCGTCTAGCCTAGGTTTGGTCTTGGCCTTGGACTCGGACTTGGATACATCGGGTCGCGATAGTTGATTTATCGAGGCAAGATAACCACTGGCTTGGTAGAGAAAATTCATCCGTTGGATTATGTCGCGGTTTACTACGGCTTGGGGATTCGGAGCCTCATCCTTGCTCTTCTTTGCCATGAAGTTGGAAGGAAAGAAAGGAAACAGACGCCCTGGGCGCTTTGGAGGACCCTTTTGCTTTCCGCCATCATGACCTCGGGACCACCTCCAGCTGAAGCAGGTCCCTCGAAGACCGTACGCAATTCGTTAGTCTCTCGTGCTACGTATGTCGCTCACAGAGCGTGTAGTATAACGCGCCTGAAATCGCCCAGAGTGCTCCTGTTGCCTCTTACCACCCTCATCTTGCTGCGACTTGGCCTGCCACATCGACCACAACTCCATACGCGTCGGCCTCGTCGAACCCATACTCTCACTACTACACCTGGACGCAGCCTGTAGCTCCTCCTAGTCAACCAGCTCCAAAGCCCCCGACTCCCGAGCCTTCACCACCACCTGATGACTTGCATCGTCACTGGGACTCTGTAATCCGCACTTTCTTGGACAAGATGGGACTCAAAAACGCTCTTAGAGGCTTCGAGCTGGATATGCTAGTTTTGAACTCGGATTGGGAACGAAATAGCGCGCCGAAAATAGTTGATGAGCTTGTGTCCGATTTAACTGTGAGTTGCAACCCCTCCTTCCACCTACGTAACCAATACTAATCCTTCTAGCGCTTGAAAAGTGTCGAGACATCAGATGAAGCAGATTTTCTCACTCAGAGGAAGGTTGACTACATCTCGACGAGTCATTCTCAGCTTCAGAACACCGTACGTCCGTTTTCGAATTTGACGATCCACCCTCTCACCCACAGACGTCAGAGCATCAAAGAAATCTCCAAGCTTTTGGCTAGAAACAGAGCCAAGAATGCACAATCGAATGTCAACGAGTTTCTGCATTTGAATTCAGATGCCTCGGGATGTGCGCGAACCAATGCTAAACATCAGGACAGAGACCTACAGATGAAGTACGATATCGCTAAAAACGAAGATGGCCCCCTTCGAAGAACTATGCAAGCACAGGTACAGAGTGCGGAGCCCCCAAACGCCAACGCCACTACTAGTAAATCGGAAGCCCAGCAACGTCCTGGGCTTGACGACAGATTGCGAAACATTGAGACTCATCTTGCTATCAGATATGGTATGTCCTCACATCACGAATGCTTGATTTTACTCACTTGAAAATCCCTCTTAGTTCCTTCAACGCCGAAGGATTTCTTGAGCCGCCTCAAGTTTCTAGAAGACCATATAATTCGTCTTGAAAAAGATTACCCTCCATGGGCCGCTCTTCACTTCAACCAACCAAATCGCGGCGTAAGTTCGGCACCACAGACTCTGAGGTACTTTCGGGAAACTAATAATCTTTGCACCGTTCAGTGGCCCCCTCCACCCCGAACCAATCCCATCATTGTCCCAACTCACCTGCGAGAAGTCAAACCTTCACCTGCCTCTGATACTCCTTCGACCGCTCATCCTCGTGGAGAGAAATCGAGTCTACACCAAGCTGTCATGGAACGCCTTCAGGTGCAGCAGGCGATGGGCGAACTTGGTGCAACTTCAAGTTCTGGCTGACTTTTAGTAGCCCCTAACTACTTGTAGCGTATAGCGCCCGTCAAATTTTTTGCTTCATGTCCACTTCACCAAGTCCCCGCTGTACCTACGTGCTTGTCCACTGCGACTCTGTCGTTAGTTGACTAATATGACTCGCATCACCAACTTCCGTTACAAGCGTCAATATGTCAGTTCAACCGAGGCTCCCATTGCCACCGTTGAACTTGAAGCTCAGCCCAATCCCGTTCATGATGATCCACCAGAGGCTCTAGCTTCGTCTTCTGAGCCTCAGCCTCCAAAGAAGAAACGAAAGCGCTCAAGGTCTAAGAAATCTGGAGATGTCAAAATTGCAGATGATGCCGCTGCCTCGGATGAGGCTACTGGTGCTGCTAACTTGGAGAAGGATTTGACCGCTCCAACTGAGAGGACGCCGAGACAGAAGCGGCGTGACAGGGAAAAATGGGAAAAGGAACGTAGAAAGAAAGGTAAGCTCCCCTCAAATCAGGACGGTCCAACCTCTGGCTAAATGAGATATGTATCCAGCCGCCGAAGCTCGAAAGCAGAATAAGCCTGAAATACGACGTTTGAAACGGAGGGCTGAAATAGCGAACGGGACTACTTGCTTTGCTTGCAGAGAGAAAGGACACGCCGCGAAGGACTGTCCTACTACCAAAAATTCTCTGTCAGAGAATCCCGAAGCTCGGGAGAACACTATCGTCGGCATATGTTATAGGTTCGTTCCACACCTCTCATTTTAGGGTTGGAATTGATGAGTCTCCCTTTGGTTAGATGTGGATCTTCGACACACACCCTTTCGCGTTGTAAGACCCCTCTTGATCCACACAATCCAATGCCTTTCGCTTCCTGTTTCGTTTGCTCCAAGAAGGGACATCTAGCGTCCGGATGTCCACAGAATAAGGACAAGGGTATATACCCTAATGGAGGTTGTTGTAAGCTTTGTGGAGAGACTACGCATCTGGCTAGGGATTGTGGACGAAGGAAGAAAGGTGCGTTCTCTGTGTCTGCTTGCTCGAATTTCATTGAATCCACCTTTGTTCACTCAACAGAAAATCTCGACCAAACCGCGGTCATAGGGATAGGCGAAGCTGGCGCCGACGAAGATGATTTCCATACCTTCAAGCGACGGAAGGTGGAAGTTGATCGCGAAGAGGCCGGGGTGGTTCAAAAGAAGAAAAGCAGTGATGAGCCTTCGAAGCAGCTGGAAGGAACCACTCCGAGACCGAATGCTCCAAAACCGAGGAAGGTTGTTAACTTCTGACCTCTACCGCCAAGCGCGCGCATCTCCATACATGTCGAGCTTGGGAATATACGCTGGTTATATAATGTTTTCCGCGATGGCGTCTGTATCAAGTACTCTACCCGATACCAAAGTGCAGATTTCTGGACATGGTTGCTATTCCTACGTTGATATACGGCACTGCATGGTAATTCTATGACCTCACCCTACTCGCCGCCGACCTCAGTGCCACTAGGAAACAATCAAGAACGACGGAGCTTGTCGTGACTGCTGTGAAGAAAGGGTTCCGGGCCATAGATACAGGTACGACGCTGGCTACTGTTGATCAGTACTTGGTCGAACATTTACACCGACAGCGTGTCAGCCAAAACACTACAAGCGAGTGTAGTCACCCAGAGAGAAACTGCATCATACTAACGCCTCGTCAAGGGAGGACGCTGTTGGAGAAGCGCTCTCCATTCTACAAGACAATCATGGGTTCAAACGCGAGGACGTCTTTATCCGAGCGAAGTACCCACATACGCAGTTATCTATTCCATTAGTGTTCAGATAAAAACGGTCGCGTTTTAAACGAAGAGTTTTTAGCGCCGTTAATATCACGATAATAACTGCTAATATCTCTGACCCCACTTTTTCCTATGTTATTAACGAGTTGATACTTTGCGCCTGTCAGGGACCAGGGAGTTCGGCTCGGCGAATCAATAATAAAACATCCTTTTTTCCAACATAACAACACCTAAACACCTAACCTCGTATCCGAAACTTGCTCTTCGTGACTGCTATGGACTCTACTTCCGAGAAAAATCTTGACAGGCTCGCTCGACTTCTGAAATCCCTCCCGAAAGATATACCATGTGGCTCCCTGAAATACAACTTCCAGGACTGGCAGCCTGATCCCGAGGAAGTGGCGGACTACGGAGATGAAGCCTCAGTCCTGAACCGACGCCTCGAGATAACCTTTGCCCCTGG